>JAYMTK010001829.1:0-15311 GCA_036897405.1 Pelargonium myrrhifolium | reverse complement strand
AAGTTCAAAGACCATTTTTTGTCAAATATAAGTTCATGGACCAAATTGGGTTCAAATACGAAAGTTGATGAACTAAATTGGGTCTTTAGCCTATTTTTTAAGGGTAGAATGTATATCAGTTGACTGATATAACTTTATATCAGTTGCAACTTAACAAAGTCAATGAGGTGATGACACCTCATTTAAAATCACTTATACCCTCCCAAGTGAATTTGGGGGAGCAGAGCGACCCGTCCGGATCCATGATTTTAAATGAGGTGTCGCCACCTTATTAGTGTAACTGATATAACTTTATATCAAGTCAACTGATATACATTAAACCCATTTTTTAATTATAGTTTGGCAGTGTTCATGCTCAACCATTCAACACGATAACTAAACGGATCTACGTGTTAGATCGTATTGCAAATATTCAACATTTAGCTCGCACAAATTATTGGCTGTAATTATTTGTAACAATGTTGCTATGTACACTCTAAATTCAAAATATTTTTGTCATTGAAAGTGAACCTGCTATGGAAATACAATGTTTTGTACATTGGGTAATCATGAACACAACACAACAACCATTAATTGTTGAACTACAATAGATCGATACAATACTCGATACGAAATTGAAAGATCCAAAATGCAATCTTATACAATATAGATCAAACTAATATATGTGCAAAATCAATTATTTCAATCCCAAGTTCACTTGGGACCAATTGTTTTGTTTCATTGAATCTGCATTTAAATAAAATGGAACATCATGCATCCACAGAGATAATGAGAGCTACCTTAAGATCATTTTAGTATCATATTCATTTACTACTGAAACAAGAAACCCAGAGATTAAAAGAAAAAAGTATCCTACTGCTGAATGCTGCGATCATATTACGGTTACTTTTGTATTCGAAGAAGCTAAATACTCGTTTAGTTCAACTCCACGAAGAGGCTGGCCTGAGGATGCAATCCGGCTTCTTTCAGCGACAGAGAGAGCTTGTCCGGGCCATAAATGACCCGTGGAAAGTTGGAGACCAGGCTGTAGTTCTCGACATCTAAGCAACCCAAGGAATCAACGTAGTCGTACAGAGTTTGTATCTTTGCCGTGTTGTGGAACCTCCTGTCCTTGCGTTCTCCAGTTGGAAACCGCACCAAAACCTGACCAATCAAAATGAAATTTAAGCGGTAAGCAACAAATCCACAAGACAATGAAGTTTAGAAAAGAGTATTTTGAAGAATAATTGACGTACTAGAAATGGTATGCTTAATTAACATGTGAAGTTAGCGTTTGGATTGCAATTTTCGTCAAGGAATGAATCAAGAATCGTGAAATTCTTATTCGTCATGTTTGTATTAAGATTTTTCGGTCATCAAAATGGCTTTGCCACTGCCATTCATGATTCCCATTCCCATTCCAAAAATAATAATCTAAACACTACCAGAAACACGGATCCATTCTTTGCCTATAATATAACTATTGAGGAAACAAAACCGATACTATCTTTGCAGACTGCAGTAACAAATATGATTGAGATGAGTAAATAACAAACTGAAGTTCAGAGAACAAAAAAAAGCTGTGAATTCTAATTGGAATGACGTACCTGTGTGACATCGGGTCCTTTTTCTGGTTCTGTGCCAAGTGACAGTGCTTTCTCCTGTCGCATTCTAGCCAGTGCAGCCTCTCTCTCAGCTGCTTCACGTGCCGCTCTTTCGCGAGCCTCTTCCTCCTCCTTTTGCCTCCTCTCAGCTTCAGCAGCTTCCCTTTCCAAACGTTCTTGCTCTTCTCTTCTCTGACGTTCCCTAGCCTGAAATGAAAAAAAAAATAACATCAATAATCACTGGAAAATTTAACCACGCATTGGGTGTTTGAAATGAAAAGCATGCCAATTTTTAAAATTTGCTAACCAAGTGACAGGGTGGGACTGAAAATTTGACCAAGTTGGTATTGGTAAGAGGTTTATGTGAAAAAGTTCAATATTGATTCACAGCCAAAAGAAAGAAGAAGAAAAAAATTATTAACTTTTCGCCAAGTGAATAACTTCAGCTATATCCAGGATAACTTCTTAGCCATTTCTTATTAATCTGATTAAAATCCGCCTACAGTAAATTACAATTTTGGCATGCACAAACTAAAAACAACTGGCCACATAGAATCTGGGGTCCTTTAAAATAATGGCTCTACCACTAACCAGACTATTGGAAAATGAGATAGCACAAAGTGTTTAGTGCATAATGAAAAAGGCAACATACTTGGTCAGCCTCAAGTGCTGCTCTGTAAGCAGCATCTTGCTCCTCCCTTAAACGCAAGTTGTTTCTTCTTTCTTCTGCCTCAAGCCTTGCAGCAGTAAGAACAGGAGAACTTTCTTCAAGAACTCTCTGTAGTACTGTGAGCATTTCTTCAGTAGATTTAGGTCCCTCAACCTGCAAAAAAAAACACAATAATGAGACAGAACTCTGAGAACAGAATAAACAAAAAACTGATATCATGTGCCTATTGAATACAACACAATTAAGAGAAAAGAACCACAAAGTCCCAACCACAATAATCTATTGAACATTGAATGTTAGCCTCCCAAAGTGACCAGAAATGCAACACTACGAGAACCAAGGAAGACCAATCATACAAGCAAGGAGTGAGACTGAGGGCCCATACACAACTATAAAAACATTGAACATATGTCTTGACCAAACTAGATAGCTTTGAAACCATAAGTGCTCAACCCACTTACACAATTCCAGTCCATTTCATACAATTGGATCCTAACTAGAGAAGTCCTACTCCTACCTAATTATTAATTACATTTACAGGTTAGGGAATTCAGACATGGCCAACTGAAATCTTTATTTCATTAGGCAGCCAGAAACACCAAGATCTATTCAGTGTTTTAAAAAGCTCAAAGTTCACTTCAGTCTAGGGCTTAAGCAAGGGCTTCTTTGAAGAGAAGCGCACTAAAAAAAAAAAAATTAATAAATTAATATATTTTATTCAAATATTCATATTAGTGAGAAAAACTGTATAAAATAGCACCAAGAATCATAATACAATAACATTGGAGAAATGCAACATTATATTTAACAGCTCTATTGACCCCCACCTCCAAAGAAAAAAAAAGAAGTTAAAATGTAAATCACAAAAGAGCACGATCTGAACTATAAGTGCTATTTCCTCATTTTATGAACCCTCATCAATCCATTCATCTTCATCCTCTTCATCTTGAAGTCTTGAACTTCTAGGAGTGGTTGACTTTGCTCTAGAACTAGATGTCGAGGGCACAAATTGGGCTTGCTCTCTTCATCATCTAGTATAATATCTAAATTCTCCTATCACGTATGGAATATCTTCTAGGTACGATAATACTTGGTGTAAACCAAATCTTTTGAGCATTTGTTTATCAAGTCTATTCCTCTTCTATGTACGAAAGGTTTAGGAAGTATTTTTTTATAGTTACTACTCACTAAAATAGGGTACATGTAAAGTTATAGTGAGTGTAAACTAAAAATCCCCCAAAGCACAGGCCGGTTGGAGCTTCATTGAAGTTTTAGAAAACGAAGCTCAAAATTAGGGCTTTGGGCTTACGTGTGCGCCTAGACGCACTTCAAGTGGGCTTTTTAAAACACTGGATCTATTCAACGATCAGCAAGATTTGGTGGTCATTTCCCAAAACAGAGCACAGAGATACAACCTAAGCACGGTGAGAAGTGAGAACTGAACCTTGAAAACTCTCATAAGGATATCTGATTGATCTTAACTTCAAAATATTTAGTCGAGTTCCCAAAGTGCTCTACATACATAAAGCAAATTTTCATGTGTAATGCATCTACATATAGAATACCCATTCACCATTAGTAAAAGTAACAAGGTCGATGAGAGGATCATGGAAGTTTAAGTAAACTGAACTTTTCCAAAATAAATGTTTTGGGTGGATTGAGTAATGCC
Organism: Pelargonium myrrhifolium; assembly: GCA_036897405.1. Taxonomy (NCBI): domain Eukaryota; kingdom Viridiplantae; phylum Streptophyta; class Magnoliopsida; order Geraniales; family Geraniaceae; genus Pelargonium; species Pelargonium myrrhifolium. The sequence goes on along the minus strand of JAYMTK010001829.1, from coordinate 11,389 downwards.
ATTCCAAATCTGGCTGATATACCTACCATACCAAATCCCGAGTCTAACAAATCTGGTAATGAAGCCCATACTAATATTGCTCCTTCTAGACATTCTTATTAATTGCAAATAGCACCTATTTTCTTACTTCTATTAACATGGTTCCACTATATATGACTCTACTAACATCCCAAACATCAAAGCAATTACACCAGCAATCTCCTTATAAAGCTGGAAGAACCTTCTTTTGTTAGATGTCAGATCATATAGTCCTCTTAGATGTTAGTCCCGTACTCTTGAATTTGACATAAACCAAATGCACAGGATAACTAACTTCAAAGAACCAAACTACCAATAAAAAGTTATCAAATTTCTTCCCCATCTCAAGCTAGAAAGCCATTTCTATCAACCGTCTGTAATGATAGTTACAACAGATCATAAAGCCTCTTCAAACAGCATCATTACATTAAACATGCACTAGAATAGAATGAGTATTTGAATCATCCGAATTGGATACCTTTCAAACCAGATATTCTAACAAAATAAACCTAAAGTGTGTAGCTACTACCTATAGAATTCAAAATTGATACCTGCTGAAGCAGTGCGATCCTCTGGTTAGTAGCTGCCATCACCACTGCACAAAATGGAAACCTAGACGCCTTGAGGCTGTTGCTCATCTTAAATCCCTCGCTAGCTCGAATACTACCTCCCCACGACACGAAATTCTCGTTCACGAAGGCCGACAAAGCATCGGAGCACAGAGTTCTCTCACAGAACAAAGGAGTATCAGGATGATCCGGCGAGTGCAAGTACACAAACAAGAGCTTATACTCATTCCTCGACCGCTGCAGCGCATCCATGAACCCTTCCGAGACAAAATTCGGCTTCGTCATCCCATAATCCCTCTCAAACGCCGCAACAAAATCCATCGCCTCCGCAGCAGCCGCCGATACCGAAATCAATCGAGTAGAAGACTCGCTGTTCCTCCCCGAACCAGAGCCCAACCCGATCACGCCGAAAGAATACGACAACACACCTCCGGCAGCCCACAGACCAAGCCCAATTGCGCCTGAAATTAACCCTAAACTTCCAGAAATGATAGAAACCGGCAACGTAATTAGCTTCCAGGCCAGACCAGGAGGTGAAGCGGCGACCTCTCCAGCGACCAGTTCGGTCCGATCAGAGTCATCGGGAAACTCCGAATCGGAATGCGCGGTGGTGGCGTCGGTGACGGTGGACGGATTATCAATCGCATCGGAGCTGTTACCAGTGAAAGACGAGATGGCGAGCTCGAGGTCCCAGCCATGGGCGGCGAGGATCTCTGTGCACAAATCGGGATCTTCGAGGCCAGTGATTGCTTGGAAATAAGCTAATTTGTCGGCTACATCAACCATATCTCTCTCTCTGCTCAGAAAAATTGTTGCAGATACAAAAATGGCCGCAACAACGGCGTGTTTTCCCGAGAAACAAACAGACGAAACGAAATCGAAACGTGTCTCTATCTCTCACTGTGTGACTCGAATCGAATGTTCTTGATTCTTCAATTTCTGGGGTTTATGGCACAGACCGAGTAGAGATGGAGGATCATATCATTCAGTTTGGGTGTGAAATTACAGAAGACGACCCATCTTCATCTGGAAATTACGTAAATGCCATTGCCTTGTTAAATTGTATTTTGTCGGTATTTCCACCCAATATACCCCATCAGAAAGAAATGGGCAGAAAAGGAAAACGACAATATATTTGTCCCTAAACGGCGCCACTATGATGTCGTTTTATGTCATAGAATATGGGAACCCACCCCTAGGAAGAATTTTTTTTTTTTAATCATACGGCTTTCGAAATAGGTCCGCGATCAGCACGGGATAAGCGCCTTTAAGTCATATCACACCTGCAGTCAACACGGGATTAGCACCTTTAAGCCAGGTAGGACCACAAGGGCGGCAAAGCTCTCCCCCTACCAAGTTTAACACAACTGCATTCTCTGATACTTGAACTTGAGATCTCATGTTAAGTTGGAACAACCTCTTACTAATTGGCTCTCGCGCTTGGTGGTGGAAAATTTTCTTTTTCTTCTTCTTGAACTATCCGGTTTGATCTGAATTTGACCCAAAAAAGACCACAAGGATGACAAGAACTCTCCTTTCTAGGTGTTAACGAAATTTTTAAATAAAAGATTTCAGTCTCGAACTCGAAAGTCCTTTATGTTGGACGTAACTTGTTAAACCGATAACAAGATACTAGAAGCAATTTTAGTTAAAAAATTTATCTTAGTAATAAGAATTAAGTGTGAAAATGTGATCGTCACATTCGGAAGTTGTAGCTCATTTGACAAAATAAACTGAGTTTTTGATAAAAGCTCGAATTTGATCCTCACTAGACACATCCTATGTACCTCGGTCCGAAATGAAATTTTCCCTTTTTTATTCATTTATTTCTCAACTACAAGAATATTGGATTGAAAATGACCCACTACAAGTCTACAAGACCATAAGAATGCCAAAAAGAGAATCCTTGGTATACACAATATACAACACATTTTCTGACCTTATCATGTATAGACAGTTGAAACAACCCAACAAAAAGATGAAGTTTTGGCCTAGCATAACAAGGCCAAGTTGTGACTGTGATTCCTTGGTATACACAATACACATAACACATCATATATTCATGACCTTATCATGCATCCACAGTTGTAACAACCTGCCAAAAAGGCGAATAACAAGTTTCGAGTTTTGCTGAAGGATTCATGTATCCGACTCCAACCCTGTCCGGGAAATGAAAACGCAACAAAACTCAATCTCCTCGATCAAAACCTTGTTGCTCCATTCTATGACTTCGGGTCCTCTCACTGCATATCGGAGAGTGAGTTAGCTTAGTTCTCCAGATCCCGAGGCTCTTTGGAACTGATTCTTCTCTTCTACAGATAAATCATCAAAATTGACTCCACCTCCTACAAAGGGGCAAAGAAAAGTCGAATATATCAGCTCATGGTAGCCGCGTCTCAAAGCTCAGGAGAGTGAATTTTCTTCAATCCGTGCACACACACGGAGATAGGCATCAATGTAGCGTTTGGATTAGAACTTTTGCTCAATCGGAATGGGATTCCGATTCCTTAAAATATAATCCAAACGCTACCTAAGAGCTATCATCTAGAAATATTGATGGGAAAAGCACAATCTTGCAAAAGATGACAAAACAATTTAGCACGAACCAGTCAATTAGTCGGCTCATAATGGCATGCCAAACGTTGAAATAACAGAAGCAAATAGACACTATCATGAAACGGATCATTTAGTTAACCTCAGAAAGCAGATCGTTTCTTCTGGAATCACAGAACGCCAAACAGCTGATTAAACATTACTCAGTTTTGGAAAGAAAGAAAAAATAACTTTGTATACTTATTGGAAACAAGGGAGAAAAGTCAGTACAGACTCGTATTGATATTGACCGCAATCTGAGCTGAACAAGGTGGCAACAGAGCAAAGAACAGTGAAAGGCTAGGCACAACTAACTTATATGCAATTGTTGAACGTTAGGTATGTATTACCTTTCTTGACATCGGTATACTGTGTAATCTATAGCATTTTCAACTGAAGTTGAGGCATTGCAGAAGTAAATGCACCAGTCAGAAAGGAACTGAAGAGAATCTGCAATGACTTACCATCCACATCCATGCTATTTGTTTCCTCTTCGTAATTAAACCATTTCAGTATTTGAAGCATTTTTCGATAAGATTCATCATCAGGTAGCAATTTCCCCATTTCCTCTACTGCGTTTACTGGCATGAAGGATTCAGAACAGAGCAGATCATCAGACTGTCACATAACATCAAACAAAATAAACACAAAAAAGGCCACAATCAGTATATAAGGGCATAACACGACTATATACAATTCAAGAGCAAACACAGCATCCATCAAAGTCCACCTCCACTTGCTTTTCCGGACTAAACTCAAGGTTCCCTTGTAGCACTGGAGAGAGCAGTATCGGAGTAACATCGATGGCGTGTATATTGTGAAAATTGCTTCTCGCAATTGCATATGTCCAAGAAAAGATAGTAATTTAGAATTAAGACTTCAATATTACAATTTCAACAAAAAGAATGAATTATGGTTAAAGGAAGAACGTACACGTGCTAGATTATTTAGGAAGGCGGGCTCAACGTAGAGGAACTAGAAGGTTTAGCAGAGGTAATGATATCTTCTCCCATCGCCAGAAGCGGATTTCTTTAGCCAAGGCGTAAATCCAAAAGGTTGCAATATGATTTAGTTTATTGGATTTGACACCTGTGATTACTATATACAACAATGTCAGGTTATGAGTGACAGGCCTGGTCAAATACATTAGAGTGTCAAAATTCAGTATTCAACAACGGAATTAGTGGAAAAGGAAAGTACAAATCATTATCATCATTTCATTACTAATTGTTTAATTTGTGAAATTTCACTTTCTTGATTGATCTTGATTCTTTCTTGCTTGATATTCGTTAAAAATAGAGTTCTATTCTTATTTAATAAACAATAATAGAATCCAATCTAGTTCTAACTATATCTACAGTTTGTTTTAGTTGAAATCTATTTCCATTCAGATAAATCTAATCTAACTATTTCGACTACATTTTCAACACTAACACATTTTCAACACTAACTAAAAATACCCAGGATAAAGATTTTATCATAAAACATGAAAACCCCACCATAAAAAGTAAAAACCCGCCAGAAAAACCAAATTAATCATCTTACTATGAAATGTTCTTCACCGAACATACTTAATCGCACTGACCAGTGGAATCATAAGAAGTAGATGCACGACAAGCTCCAGAGCTAGGGTTTTATCTGCAGCAGCTACTATGCTAGCCCTTCTCCACCATGCCATCTGTGTGTGTGTGTATTTTTTATTATCTCCACCAAGCCGTCTTCATCAGCAAATATGTAGTGGAACCCTGCCAACCGCGTACAGAAGCTGCAATTCGACCCAACAGCAATTTGGTGCATACATGTTATGTGCCAAAATGTAGTGATCAAGTACCAGTATTGGATTAATACCTCGCACCGGTACTCAACCCAGTTTGAAGTGCCAGTGCATCCTAGTGAGCATGGAACTATATATTGACAACAAGTTAGATGTATGTTATGAAATGGAAGCAATGGTGTTCTCCATCTAACAAACACCACCAATGAACTATTTATAAGAAACTACCTCGGGCTTACAGCAACCCCATTCCAACTTTACAAGCAACTGTACAACTTCATTTGTGTTCTTCATCTTGCGAATATCATCTATATATGAAGTAAGAGATACTAATTCATCACTAAAACCTCTTTCATCCATCTTCCTTAGCAACTCAACAGCAACAGTTTTATTCCCCGTCTTGAATAGCTCAAAAATTAATGTACCATAAGTAAAAATATCAGGCTTAGAACATCCCATTTCCATCTTCCTTAGCATTTTAATGGCAGCAGAAGTCTTCCCTACTCTGCAAAGCCCTTTTGTCAATATTCTGTAAGTAACTATGTCAGGGTTGCAGCCTTCCTCTTCCATCTTCCTCAGGAACCACATGGCAGCATTGATGTTCCGTCTTTTGCAAAGCCCCAAAATCAATGCATTGTAAGCGACAAAATCAGGCTTACAACCTCCCTCTTCCATCATCCTGAGTAACGCAATAGCAGTAGCAGTTTTCCCTTTTTTACAAAACCCGCCTATCAATGTAGTATAAGTTACTACATCAGGCTTAAAACCTCCTTCTACCATCTTTCGGAATAACTCAATACCAGCATCAATGTTGCCCATTTTGCAATACCCATCCATCAATGTATTGTAAGTATGTACGCTAGGCTTACAACTTCCTTCTTCCATCTCTTTAAGCAACTCAGCAGCAGCATCGAGGTTTTTCTTTTTGCAAAACCCGCCTATCAATGAACTGTAAGTAACTGCATTAGGATTGTAGCCTCTCTCTTTCATCTTTTTAAGCAACTCAACAGCGACATCAAGGTTCCTCGTCTTACAAAAACTATCTATCAATATTGTATAAGTAACTATGTCGGGCTTACAACCTCTTTCTACCATCTTCTCGAATAACTCCATACCATCATCAGGGCTCCCCATTTTGCAATACCCATCTATCAACGTACTGTAAGTAACTGCATCAGGCTCACAACTTCCTTCTTCCATCTCTTTAAGCAACTCAACAGCAGCAGCAAGGTTTTTCATTTTACAAAACCCGTCAATCAATGAACTGTAAGTAAACTTATCAGGGTTACACCCTCCCTCTTTCATCTTCCTAAGCAACTCAAAACCGGCATCCATGTCCCCCACTTTGCAAAGGAAATCTATCATTGTATTATAAGTAAAAGCATCCGGTCTACAACCAGCCTCTTCCATCTTATCGAGCAACCCTACCGCAGCGGAGATGTTCCCTCTTTTACAAAACCCACCCAACAATGTAGTGTAAGTAACTACGTTAGGCGTACAACCTTCCTCTTCCATTTTCACAACCAACTCTCCGGCAACCGAAGTGTTCCCAATCCTACAAAACCCCTTGATCAAAGCATTGAAAGTTACATTGTTGGGCTCGAAACCAAGCTTGAGAAGCTTTCCTAAGACAGAGAAACCAAAACCCATCTCACCCAAGGAACAATAACCATTAAGCAATATGTGGAGAGTACATATATCAAAAGAAAATTTAAGCACATCCATTTTCTTGAACAACAAAATCATGGTGGAGTAATGTTGCATTCTAGAAATTGACGCCAATATTGTGTTAAACTCTACAACACGAGGCATGGGTCTTATATGTATTTTCTGATCAAACAGAGCAATAGCTTCCTCAACCTTACTGTACTCATGTTTCCATTTCCCTTGTCTCTTCTCGGGCACAGAATTGTTGTCAAATTGAGCAGATTGATAACGAAAATACACTCTTCTTTTTCCAGAATTTCTAGGTAAATAAAAGTATAAAACTCACACCAGTGAATATATAGAAAATTAACAACAAAATTGAAAAGGGTTTGTAATAGGGATCAATAGAGAGTGTGAGAGCAAGAGAAAAAAAACCTCACTGCACCAAAAGTCGATGCCTTCATCTTCTTCCTCTGAAATCATTGGATCAGCTCTGGTTTTCGATATTTTGGAGTACAGAATCAATATAATCTTCGGCAATATATAAGAAAACGTCGAGTGATGGAGGATTTGGAGGCATGGAGCTGCGAGTGAGTCCGGCGGTGGACGGCGACGGAGCGGCGATTGAGATGGCGACGGTGAGAGGAGAAGCTGAGCTGCGAGTGTTTTGTGTGGGTAGGCGGGAGAGAGAGCTGGCTTGTTTCATGCGGTGTCGTTTTGGTACATATAAAAGGGGAATACATTAATCCAAGGCCTAAAATACATTTGGCAATTTGGAACTGAACTCGAAAATTTTGAAATCAACAGACTTATAAATCGGTTTGAATCGGTTTTATTGGGTGAAAATTTTGTATGGGAACGGATGGAGTGAATCCGTGCGAATATACACATTTCACGTTTGAAAATGATACTCGATTTTACTTGACTTATAATTCAAAAGTTGTGCAAATTAATGTGAATTTACTCAATTCGATTTGATCCGACCAAATCAGATCGGATCAATCCAAGTTTAAGCCAGATTGAATTTCAGATGTCGTAGGTTTTGATACAAATTGATAGATATTCAAGCTCAATTGCGTGCTCAATTTTATTATTTTTACTAAGTTTTGAGTTTTGGAAGTTCCAAAGATTTTGGAGGTCCAAAACTTCCTCAACACTTCCGTACAATGTCCTTTGTGAAGGACCCAACAAATAGTCAAAATAGAGCAATGTATCCTTTTAAATTAAGCTATTAATTCAGATTTCAGATTAAAAAACGCTCGGATTTATCTTGAAAAAAAGGCATAAGTTGAGTTTAGGTTGTTACAAATCCGATACGCATTTCAGCAAAAATATTTCAGCAACTACAAAAATGCGGATCAGAATTCGGGTAGTGAAAAGCCATGCAACCATCTCATTCAATAAAGGGTTAATTATAATTCTATACCATGTACTATACCTTGTTTGCAATTCAGTACTTTGGACTACCAAATTAACTTTTTACTACCATGTACTTTCATTCCGTTAACAAATAGGTCTGTTGTCCAAGAAAATTAATGGAAAACGTCTTTAAAGCTATCACGTGCACTGCACTGCACATGTCTGAAATATTTTGTAAATGACGAAATTCTCCTTCACTATCTTGTACTTCATAGTTCTATCATTTCACTACCTTGTATTTCATAGTTTTAACATTTCACAGTCCTGTAACCAGAACAATGAAGGGGTTAAAGAGGGGTATATTCGTCTTTTATTCACTTAACAGACGGCAGATTAACGGTAGACCTATCTGCAACGGTTTTGAAAGTACAAAATAGTAAAAAGTTAATTTGGTTAAGTTCAGGATAGCGAATTGCAAATGATGATAGTATATAGTATGAAACTGTAATTAATCCTTCAAGAAAAGTCTGGCTCTAGTGACAAGCTCTTCCTCCAAAATAAAACTTCTCAACAATCCATCAAAGAGAGAGCAAAAGGATCACATAAACATAGCAAACTCTTCAACTATTATATATATTAATGAACAACAAAGAGAGACCATGAAACAAATCTGAGGTTAGACTGTAACTAACTACTATCAGCTTTGAGATATAGACAGTTATGGCAAGAACCAATAAACAAAACAAAAATCTCAACAGAAAAAAAAAATCACCATCTCTAATATTTGACGCCTAAACCATAAACCCGAACACAGATCTTGCCAGTTACGAGCACATCGATTAAACTTACCAGCCAAGAAATGTCCAAAAAGATCGTCTTTTATCAACTATGCACATCCCGTCCCGTTCAAAAAGCTGTAGAAATGGGATGGGGAGACTCTTCTCTACACACTTGTCATTGAAGAGTCTCGGCCAAGGTAACGGGAAGTGACATTGGAGGTTGCTGGCTATTCTTGAATACATGAATCCCGTTATCAACGACATTAGCGGGTTCATTAGTGGAATCAATCCCGCTAGTCGCTGTTTGTTGTAGAAGCTGAATGAGGGACCAAAATATATCCGTTCTTGTTACGTTCTTGTTTGCCTAAAATGATAAAAAGAAGAAGCTTTTAGCGCTGTGAATCTATCATTGTGAATCCCGGAAATGAGCATGAATGTTTGCAGTTTCGTGTTTACCTCGACAATGAAGCGTGCCCATATCTTGCTCTCTCGAAGCTCCATCACTCCCTTTAGGATATTCAAGCCGAAGCCCCGGATTATGTCTGCTATCTCGAGAAAGAACCCATGATCCTCGCAGAGCATCTGAACCAGAAAAACGAGGAAACAGTTTTATAACCAAGAGTTCGAATAATAAAGCTTGATGGAAATTTTGCAAGTGCGAGACCTATTCGCCTACGGTACCTCAATGAGCATCTGACCAGGCGGGTTTAGGTCCTCAACGACAATTGGGCAAACTAGTGTTTGACCTCCAACTTCAAATGCCCATGTAACGCCGCCGCTACCACCATCCTTGCTGTTGTCTTTCAGAACCACTCCATTTCCGTGGTCAATCATCTGCAAGTTCAAGCAAATTATAAGAATCGGTTCTACTGATAAGCGCCAAATTTGAAGAAAAGTGAGCATACATAAGCAGACCAACAGGTTACCTTTGGCTCATGATCCGCTTGTTTCAGCTTGTCGGCATATTTTGTCACACTTTGCAAGAAAAGCATATATTTGATCGTGCGGTCCAACAATACATCAATAGGAGGCTGCTACACCAAGCAAATAAACACAAGTCAACATATCATTAGATAACGGTTCGTTATATATGATCAATTATCAAATCTTGCATCTGCTTCTTTCATGCCACATAGAGGTGAAGGGTAAAATAGAAAGTACCTTGTTGCCGTTGGGAATTATCTTTCTCAATTCGGAGAGCCGGTCTTGGATCTGCTGTCGGTCTTTGGGCCTTGGTCGAGTACTTTCCCCGGGTCTAGCTCTTTTCCTGGTGCCTTTGTTAGGCACTTCAGGTTTCTTAGGTTGTGAAAGATTGTTATACGCGGACTGCGTAGAGTTCATGTTCCTGCTAGAGCATGTAACACTAGGCAACTGTACTTGATTACAATCCCCCGACGACCCATCCACTCTCCTCCTCTTGCTGGTGGATGATTGATCCTCAACGGTGGATTTAGTAACGGAACCCGAACTTCCAATACCATTCAAAAGCTCTTCAAGTCCTAATTCTGAAAACAACCCCTTGCGCGGGCCGGAAGTGGGACCAACACCCAACCCCGAGATGCATTCCAATATGCTGGAGCTGATAGTTGAGTGGCCGCTACTCACTACAGGTGACACAAGATCTTCCCAACACTCCCCAGCTAGTGTGAATCCGAAATCCAACCCTAAGCCATCGAAAAGATCGTGTTCTCCACCGTGAAAGCTCCCGGGTTTCTCTTCTCCAACACAAGTACTTGTGATGGAACTTTGCACGGGATTTGCTGGAATGTTGAATAAACCATCACTTTCCGCCAGACCAGACGATAACAAAGAAGCACCCAGCATACTGTCTGCTGGTGAAGGAGAAAACAATTCAGAAAGATTATCCACCATATAGCATTTGGACCAATCTTTCATAGAATCCGCTGGCTTAAACTCCTCGTGAACATTGCGCTGGCTAGTTGAATTTTCAAGAACTTGACCGTCATTTGCATAGATAAATGGAACAGAATCATCAACCAATCCTCCCGTGTTGTTGCTGCTATTCACCTTTGTACGGGAAACGTGCAAAGAATCTTGGAGTCTCGTTTCTGAAGAAAACAGCGGTTCATGAAAAGTCAAAACAGAACCTTCGCTACTCCATGTGCTAATGCAAGGGGTTTCTGTGGCCGAGTTGCTAACAGAATAGGAAGACTGTATGCGACCGTTCTGGAACTGAGTAGTACTAGGCTCATTGGATATCAAGACTTGAGCTCCGATGCCAAAACCTTGCAATCGTAATTGGTCACTAGACTGAGACATGACCCGACACTCGGGTGAAGTTCTTGCTTGGTGAACCTCTGACATCAAAGGGGAGGACTGAGCCAGATTGCTTGAAGAACATGCTCTTCTCAGCTCATCACAGACATCACCGTGATCGAATTTGAGATTACCATTATAGGAATTACTGTATGAGATTGCGGAAGCAAACAACTTGCTAAGATCGCTAGTTTCATTGTGCAAAGAGGAAGGCAAATATTCCAACTGGGCAAGGGGATCGACATTATCCATCTTTCGGAACAAGCTTTTTGTTTGATCAACAAATTCCACACTCTCCAGAATCTGCAACAGAAGGAAGAACACAGTCAACTTAAGTGTTAAAATATCTATGAATGTAAAAGCTATTGCATCTA
>JAYMTK010001828.1:0-15313 GCA_036897405.1 Pelargonium myrrhifolium | reverse complement strand
AGGTGCCAAAGCTCATGACAATTTGTTGTTGTTGTTGCTACGGTGGAGGCTGCATAAAGTTATTCCATTTATATGTAAAATAAATAAAAGAAGAAAAATTGGGTGCTTCCCATTTGTAGTTGGTGATAGGAGGAGAATGAGAGTTGTGGACGGTGGTTGGAGTTGTGAATGGTGGGAGGAGAGAGAAAAAGAAGGGGAGGTGAGGGAGGAAAGAGAAAAGGAGGGGCCACATAAGGGAGAAGAGAGAAAAGGAAGGGTCACGTGAGGGAGGAGAGAGAAAAAGGGAGAGATGAGGTGTTTGCTGATTGTAAAAGGAAATTAATAAAAAATTATTTTTTTTATTCAAAAAATCCATGTCAGCATGAGTTAACGGTAGATTTGACAGAATCTAACGGCGGTGACTATTTTGGTTCACTTTTGTATAGTACAGTGACCAAAACGGTTCATTTTAAAGTCCAGTTACTAAAACGGTTCACTTTTTATAGTACAATGACCATTTAGGTATTTTATCCAAACAAAAACACTTATTTTGTGATAGACGGAATATGAAGAAAGAAGATATTTTACAGTGAGTCGATATAATATTTGTTCTCTTTTTTTTTTAAATATTTTAATGAGCTCTAATGGATGAGACCAGCCAAATGTAAACTTGTGTTGGGTATTAACAATCCAACCGTTTTGTTGTCTTCATTCTTTGGTCGATCAAGAAATATATAATTTATATGCCTTAATTATGTCATAACCAATCAGTTTGAAATGAAGGATACAAGAGAATTGACATCGACCAAAAACTAATAAGACCAGTTAAAAGTATAATTATTTCTCAATCCCACTACACTAAAAATATAATTGAGTAGTTAGGCTACAAAAATGTGAAACCTCTGTGTAATCCTTTTGTGGCACATTTCAAGAATGAAAGTGTATCAGTAACTCAGTTAAGACATTATCAGATCATTAACTTGATGTTTTGGCTAACTGCTCCTGACTTGATATTTCATATTCATTCACCAAGTTTAGTAAATATAAAAGTTGTCCGAATAGAAAATACTAGGCGACATTGGATAGAGTGATAAAATACTTGTAGGTAGTTGTTTCCCTTGGATTACATTACGAAAAGCTACCAACAATTTTTAAAAACTTCAATGATGCAAATTGGATACCTAATAACTTTGAAAATTACAGCTACACAAGGTAAAACAAACTCTCTTGTCTAAATCGACATTTGAGTTCAAACGTGTCGCATTTAACACCACTGAGATTGAGGTTAAATGACTTCAAGGAGTTAAGTATAAGCACATATGGTTAGCAAATTTATTCTTGCAATCCTACGTTATGAAAATATGACCACTATTGATAAGTTATGAGTGTCAAGTAGGACTGGAAATGGAGGGGTTGGGAGAGTGTGGGACCCACCATTAATTGAACTTTATGTAGGGGACTCTTTTTAATATTCTTATAAATAATAAAAATAATAATGAAAAGAGATAAGTGACATCTGTAATCCAATACTGCCAATTCCTTAGCAAATGGAAATTGAAAAGAGGATTAATATGTAAAAGATGTAGTTATAAATAGGGTGTCCTCTTTGTACTCCCATAGACAAGAAAAGTTCATCGGTGAATATGAGTTTTAAATAAAAGACTCAGTAATCAAGTTTTAATTTTTTTTTCAATCAAATGTTTTAGGGGTAATTACATGTTACTACCCTCTAAGATATCGGTTTATCATGTTACTACCCTGTTAGATTTTTTTTCATCACATTACTACCCTGTTAGATTTTTTTTCATCACGTTACTATTTTGTTAGATTTTTTTCCATCACGTTACTACACTGAGAGAGAGTCAAATTTCGTTAAAATTAACGGACAAAATGGAAGGAAACACAATTTGGATCTAACATGGCAGTTACATGAAGAAAAAAAAAAATTCTTTAGGGTGGTAACATGATAAGTTGGAATCTAATAGGGTAGTAACATGTAATTACCCCTTAAACATATACCTCCTTTGTTTTAAAATAAATATTATGTTTGTTTTTTCTTTTTAAAGCTTTATTTATGTTTGAATTGTGAATAATACACATATGTATACTATAAGAAACATACAATACTTTCTTATCTTTCTCAAACTACAAACCAACAAACTCATTTTGGATTGAAAGTGCATCTTAAGCAAGCAATGAAATCACATGGCTTTGTTAAATAATGAGCTTAATTACATTTATGGAACATGATAATATTAGACAAACATCAAAATGATTACTAATTGAATTCCAAATGAAAATTATGATATCCAAGAATTAGCTGTATAGAATAGAGAGACATATTGGGGCATATCTTGCCAAGAAAAGAATCTATCAAATCTGTACAGGTAATCTTTACAATACTATCTGCAACATCCCAAAACCATTATTGGTACTTCAATTATTCTCACAAACTGAAAAGAAACAAATCTATGTAACCTGTAATGTAGTAATCACACCACCATCTCTTAACCCTTGAAGACATACATGTAAACTTCTTTGCACACTATCCGCAACTATTCTCAACCTTCCTTGACTCACATCTACTGCCCCCATTCCATTCACTTCCACCGTTCGAGCCACTCTCTCTTTACATTTTTCCCAATCATCCGCCGCATCTACCCAGCATGATCGATCGCCCACCGTTGTTGGAGTTTTCACCAAGCACCACCACCAGCGGCATTTAATCAACTGCCTTGTGTGGTCGGTCATAATGGATATTGCTTTTAGATGTGCAATACTTCTCAGAGGCACCTTCAATGTTTAACCCTGCATGATTTTCAAGACACAATTCAATGCGAGGTTTCTGTGAAAGAGCAGTATCTCCACCCTGGGTCTGCACCATTCCTTTTCTCCATGGTATTAATTTCAAGAATTCTCTTAAAACTGATATGGGTAAGGTGAGAAGGGTGATAAAAGATGCAACACAGCGGCTGAAGTAGTCGCATATTTCACCTATTTCAGATTGAGTTAGTTCTTGAGCAGCATTTACATTTTGTTGCTGCTGCTGCTGATGGGAACGCTTCACACTGAGGACTTGAAGTAGAAGCTGAACTTTGTGGACGCTTACAGCAAAAACATACCTCCTGAAGTAAAATATGCAATCAGATGTAAGAAACTGCATTGACTCAAAGAACTACATGTAATGCAGTTATTCAGACGAAAAATGCAAAGGGACTCATAGAGCTTAAGGTAATAATACAAGCACTTTTGACAACAAAATATCAGCTGACTTTATAACAAAATTCACATAATATTTCCAAATGCTCCAACCTATAAAATATAATACAAGAAGAATCTACAGACCAATAAGGTTATTGCATCCCCACATTTGAAAGTACAGAGAGAATGGTTTCTTGTGAGTTTAAAACATTTCAAGGCATAAATGTATATGAATGCACCTTAAAAGAGAAGCATTGCATGCAATAAGTTATCTCAAGAGTAGTTTGTCTCCAAAATATGTAAGGACTTGTCTAAGCACGACAAAACATCTGACAAAAAAAAAAAGTTCTGAAAAGCATCCGACCAAAGCCACAAAGATGCGCCATCTTATCACGAAATGTTTCTAGTAAGCATTACGCCTTTGTAAACCTATAGTTGGTGAAATCTTTTCAATGTCTTAGTTTGTTATTGGTGGTCTTTTTCCTTGTCTTTTCAATGTCTTCAAAATAATTAGTGCAAGCAGATCATGCAAAATATTCTTCAGCTCTCAAGAGTAATTGCTATGAAACTCAACAATTTCAGTTATAATAATAATAATAAATAAATAAAATCAACCATTGAAGAACACGCGTTATTTTTTTGCCATTGTATCTTTCTCAAATTGAGACATAAATTGGCCAATACAAAAATAATAACAGAAGAAGATGAAATTTTGCAGACTGTCATGCATAGATATATATAGACAGAAATATGCATAACAAATCTCTCCGTACAAATTTTTTGGTTAATATAATAAGAAGTTCTCAGTTATTTCCTTTCGTCCAGAACAAGGGAAAAAGAAACTCTCAAAATCTAATCTCATTCTATTAAAAATATTGTGGAAATTTCATCCTGAATCCATAACCGAATATATTTGGTTTCAGATGGTTAAATATCCAATGTGTTCTTAGTTAACCTTCAAGTATCCGCAGCCTGCTAAAGATAAAGGACCTTATTGACTAAATCCTGACAAACCCTGATAAAACTGGCACTTGGCAGTTGGCACAAATTAATATGGGTTCCACTTGGTTTGCTTCCTATAACAGTTGTATTATGTTAAACTGCACAAAATTAGTCATTCACAAACAATCAAAATTGTTCAATTAAACTGCAATATGATCTAACTCCACTAGACTTGATTTTTACATATAAAGCAGTTACTTCTGATAGTTTATTTCCCTCTTTCCATAATGATCTAAATATGAAACCTAACAAAGCTTTATTGGATAACACTAGGGCTCATTACATTGAATATTGTTTTTCTATCCTCCTCTCAAAAGCCATTATCTGCAAAAAGTTGGCAATTCACTGCTAAATTGTGGCTCCCTTACATCGATATCCATCTATCTAACGGTTCTCAAGATTTACATACATGCAGCAACTTGCAACTCCTAAGAAAATCTCTATGAATCCTAAGGCAAAAAGAACTTCTGAAAGCGTCACAAAAGCATGATCATACTTCAATGTAAAGCAAACATAACTTCACTTTCCTTTCTATTTGTACGCGTATAGTTTAAATCCCTGATGGATGAAAAAACGGAAATGTGTTTTAGCTAGTGCACTGTGCACAACCATAGTTTTAATGTGAAACAAAATAGAGAAACAAAGTTTCTAATATGTGACAGTTAAACTTAAGGCATAACTTAGGTCTCGCTATCTTACCCTACAAAGAAGCACAAAGTAGGCTGTTCTTGGTCCAAATTCAAGAGGGCGCCTTCATTGTCCTTCAAATTTGACCCTAGGATCTCTTTCAAAAGATCTGGTAACTGTGCAAAAAGCCAGAGCACTCCAAGGTATTTTAGAATTCCTCGTAGAACCTTCCTAAGAACAAGAAGTGGAACCCATCCACCTCCATACCCTCCATCATCCCCCAGACCAATAATGGCTTCTCTCACGTATGCAGGAACTCCTGTGAAACGTACAGGCAATCCTGAGTTCACCACAGACAAATTTGAAGATCCTAAAAGAGCATTTGACACTCCGTTCAAACCAGTAACTTGGCTTACTGTTCTAGACATCACAGCAGAACTGGGGAGGCTAACCCTACTTCCATTAACAGCTGATTGCTGTGAACCCGAAGCAATGTTTGGATAGTTTGAATTTGCAGGTCCAACTGTCTGTTGACCAACAGTGTAATTAGGTTCTAAACCATGCAGTTCTTGCGTAGCAAGCTCCATAATGAAAGGTCGAAACTGTGGACATGACAAAGACCCACCTACACAAGGGCCCCCTTTGGGTGGCGGTGCCGGCTGCAACCAAACCCTATCTCCAGCAAAGCAGTGCATGTCCACTGCAAAATGTTTGCGATAAATGATCCGTATCCAGTAGGGGCCACGTAGCACAATGGACACATCAATGGGCAACAGCGAGGTTGGGACAATGCCAGAGCCACCACGTCCTGCTGCAGCTAGCATTGCAGCCCCAGGTATGCTGTGATTACCAAGGAAACTAGAAGCATTAGGTGCAACAGGATTCCCTGCAGGACCAGAAGCCTGACTAACATTTGTGGTAGAATTGCCTGAGATAATCCCCTGCAAAGGAGTATAACCTGCCTGTTTTGGGATAAAAGAGAATACTCCTGTTACCCCAGGTTGTGCGGGTCGAGTTGCAGCTTTAAGAGCATGCAAGGGTCCTGTAGTGAGATAAATGCAATCCAAAAGAGATGCAACTTCGGCTCCATTAATGAAATCTTCCAGAAACTGAATATAACAGGGAGCAACACTTAAGTACGCAAGTATGAATGAAACATTTTGACAAAAGACTTAAATATGAAAGAAAGAAAGAACAATTTTAATGTTTGTAGTTTTTACAGAAAAACAATGTATATAATGGAAGGGAAAATGCGTCAAACTTTTCAGTTGAGCTTTCAGTAAGATGGCTAGATATCATTGCATCATGTGAGAGACTATATAATACTACCAAGCAAATCTGAAAGGAAAAAAAAAAAGGAACAGGAATCAAGATTCTATGAAAAGTTGCAAACCACATTAACAGAAATGCCATAGTACCTGAATTTTTTATTTTTTATTCTCTCTTTTCCATTTTGATGAAACCTTCGAACAAGGCACTCACTCACCAAAAGACTGGCTAGGATATTCTATTTTTGAAATAGGATTTTCACCTTGATTCAAAGACAGGACATTTAATAACTGAGGATCAAATATATTATACTACATTAGAAGAGAAGACCACAAAAAAATAAATAAATAATTGAAGCTGAGTGCATAAAGCCACAATTGAGGTCAAAACACACCACCAACAGTACAAATAAGCAAACACTGTTGACTTAATCCAAATACAAAATGTGATATAATTCAAGCAAACTTTTGGGGGGGATACAATTAACAAACCTTGGTATGAGGCCAAAGCTGGTCAGGAGAAACATGCATTGTACAACCCTCTTTACCCGATTCCCACTCAACAATAAAGCGAACTGGAAAACCAGAACCAAAGCTGAACCACAAACTCGTTAATCCAACAGCATCAATTCTAAATGCTCTCCTCATCTGCTCTGATAACTTATCACCAGAATCAGTATAACCTTTGGCTCCAACTGATGCTGCTTTGACATTAGAGTTTGAACTGCTTTCTTCTGGTTTCTCATCTGCTCTTATGCCAAGCAGTCTCCGCATTCCAAGAGCAAATATTCTAGCATTGCAGAGCCTTTGGATATCAGCTACTAACATCTTTATGCTATCAGACTTGACAGACTGATAACTTAACACAACACCTTCAGGGTCATATCGGATATGAGAATCAATATCAGATGTATTGGCAATGCGAACACCACAACCCCATGGCAAACTATTGCTTTCCTTGTGAAGCTCCCACAAATCTCGGAAGTGCTGGTCAATTATTTTTACATCCCAGTACATGCTTCCAGGTCTTCCAAGTCTCAAACATATGTGTTGCCATGAATCACCTCTTGCAAATGGAAGCCGGAACCATATGTTCAAGGATGCACTCCTTAGACCCACTTCTTCAACATATGGAATGTCCAATGCTTTCATCTGACTAGTTAGTCTAGTATGCTTGATACAAAGCGAACAGTGCCTGACAACTTGAAGAAGAGCTCAAACATATATGCTAGATGGAGCATTCCCTCGGTTTGCTTCGTCTATAAGGTTTGCATAGCTGTATCCTTTGGTTTTAGAGACAGACTCTGTTGCTATAAGTTTCTGTGTCTGTTGAACATAAGCTGATTCTGAAACTTTTCTTCTCTTAGAGACTCCTGAATCAGCCCCCACACCTTTGAGTGATTGAATGACACTCAACATGTCTGAAACAATGCGCTTTCGTGGATTCTGATCATGGTTTAAGATCACATCATTACGACATTTCGCAGATTCTGATGCCTGGGCTGAAAAAGACAAGCATAATTTTAGTCAGGAATGGACAACTACCTAGTAAATTTGAAAAGAAATAAATCCGTGTCCTTAATAGAGATTAAATAAGAAAAGATATCTTACATACGAGATTTGTAGTAATTGAGTTTGATACAGTAACTCCCAAAGATCCATCCAAGTGCCAAGAAGGCAACCTTCTTGGTCCATTAGGCTTTGAACTTGGGGCAGCCACACAGGAACCAGTCAGTCGGGATGGAGATATCAGCTGAGATGACCGACTAGTTGCATCCTTCAAAGTATCATTTAACAGCCTAATATGTTCATCCATAGTACTCTTCGAACAAACCTCTACTGAATGTGAAGAGCTAAGAGAAGCCAAAACCTGATCAGACTTTGTAGCTGATATTTTTTTTAATTCTGTGTTTCTTCCAGCAGGGATAGATGATAGTGAACCCACCAAGGTGTAGGGTACTGGACTCTTCAAATGGCTTGACAAGTATAAGGAGTCAGTATAATGAGTAGCCACATTTGAAACTTTTGCAGCATTATTCACTTGTGATAACTGCACACTTCCCTCCCACCTTGGAGAAAGGGTTCTAGCTCTTATGCCTTTAATAGGAATTGGGCCTAAATGTGATGCAGGGGATGCACTAAATGATGATGATGATAGATTTGAACATATGCCTTTTTGTCTACTTCAAACACCTCATCAATAACAGATGAAAAACTTGATGGAGAACCTAAAGTCTGCATACAGCCATCGGAGCTGTATTCTGAAAGAAGACTCTGCTCAAAGTTAAGAGCTTCAGCATTATGCAAGAAGGATAGTGCTTTCCCCCATCCAAGTAGGCTCAAGGTCAGTTCATCTTCAAGAATCTGCATCTGGCCAGTATCAATATTCCTAATGAGTATCACATTGTTCAGCTCCTTGTAAGAATGACCTTTTTGACATGGATCTGGCTTTGTCTCTAACAATGCAAACTGTGGTTAGAAATCTTTATCAAGTTGCATCAGCAGAAAATAAGAATTTCCAGTATCTGGAAACCCCATTAATAGCATAGCTGAACCACTCAAAATGATCTTGGGTACTTTTACGGAAGCAAAACCATGTTCAGATACCTGCAAGGGCAAGATCTCATTACCTATCCCTGCACATTGAGTAAAACTGAGTACTTGCAAATCCAGCAACAAGGACCAATTACCTCAAGGCCTAAAAATCTGCCAACAGATGCAAATAGATGCAGTATACTTTCGCTTCTCAAGCTTAAGAAAACTTCAACTGCAGTAGTACTTCCCTGATTCATAGCTTCTTCACACTCCGATAATACAGAAGGTAGAACAATATTATGAGATGACTGCAGAAGAAAGCGTCCATTCCTGCAAGTCAAACTGAAACTAATCATTCCACGTAAAATTATAATGTGGCCACAAATCCACTCGAAACATGACAACAAATAGCACATTATGAGTAAAATTGACAAGTTTTCTGTGATCTCTCTAAACTCAAGTACATTAAAAAAATGATTGTACAAGTGGAGAGATACTTGAAGTTTTTTGGTTACTCATTCAAAATCAAAACCATCCACTGAAAGCAAACTTGACAAAAGTTATATGATTACCCCATATACAGTAGTTAAAATTTAAACCAACAGAGATTTGATCTTAATATATATATATATATATATATATATGAGTTTTTCAAGAATCCTAGTTCTCTTCTATCATTTATGATCCATCCAACAATTGCTGAGAAACAAATCTTAGAGGGTACAAAAAATGAAGAAATGTGGACAAAGGTTGGCAACTGCTAGCAGACTTTGACCCCAAACTCCCCAAGCTAGAGGGCTTGCATGTGGTTTCTCAATTCAAGTAACCGATCACCAGCATGATCAGATGCCTATAACAATTTCAAAAAAGGACACTGAACCGTAATGCAAAATTGCTTTTATATTCTAAATAATTATCACATTTCAGAAATAGTTTGAAAAAAAAAAGTATCACAGCCAAAAGAAATGTACAAGATAGGTCAAAAGTTATTTACCCAAGTCATCTGAATTGATCTCAACACCAACTCATGTTCCCCATTTATTATAGCAAAGTATACTATTGATGTGACACACAAACACACCATCTGCATGGACAAAAAGAGAACCTTATATTCATTCCGAAAGTGAAATATGATGAGCCATAGGCACGAACACGTAACACTTCCTTCCCCTCGCATTCCTTTGCATCAGGCTTCCCATATTTCTGCAGTATGAAAATCAGAAAAAGTACAATTAATAATCATTAGATCATGAACCTCAATAACCTAACACATGATATATAAAATAACTGTCCCAAATTCATATAAGGAATAGAAAGTAAATAAACTGGATACTGATGGGTCATCACGCAACCAAATTGTCACATTGCAGGACTAGCAAAAATCATGGTTTCGAATCAAGGTTCATATTGCAAATCGCAAGAGCTTTTGCTTATGATGAACAATATCGAATTGAGAATCATATGGTTCACAAGTTTTTTTAAATGAGTTATGTTAACATTGAGGGATGTGTAATAATTTGACATCATATACAAACTAATTTGTTCAATAAAATGTAATTTCTAAAGTAAAAAAGTTTATACGAACTTTGAACTTGAAGAAGTGTAGATGATAGCTGAGGACTAGTCAGAAACACTGCTTTGTGTTACAGTAACTCATCTGATAGAACTCTTCTACTAGGGTCCTACAGCTAAAACTCTTACAGTTAAAATGAAAATGAAAGGAAAAAAAAAAGGAAATAAAGGTCTACAGTCATTGCGGATCAGACTAGATTACATCCAGATTGCAGCATCTGAAAGAGAAAAAAGGCATAGTCTTCTGAATCGACTGAACCGTGATTGAATAATCCCAACAATTAAATTCCACAGTTCTATCTCTGATTTAGTTTAGCTTGCAATTCATTTAATGATTTAAATCGTGAGCTACATGAACCGTTTCAAATTGCAGTTCAATCCGTGCGGTTCATATGATTCCTGCAACCACAACAAACATTACAGGCTTGTGCATGGAAATGAACAGTTTATCTGACAATCTTTTGGAGTCAATCATAATATTTCCCTATCCTTCTGACATCTCCCTAGACCAAATATGGTTTACCCACGTGCAGCAATGACAAATTTATCTACAACACATCATGCGTGATTTTTCAATCGAAATTGAAACTTTATTGCTTAGTGCACATATATCATGCATACATACTATTTAGTAGTCAGCTATGGTTCTTACATTTTCAACTATGATTCTGAGTATCAATTGTTTAGTAAGGACCATTTTTTCCAAGCCATATACTTAAAAGTACAAAATCTAATACTCTTGAAATACACAAAACATATAAAAACATAGAATAGTAATATATGTTCTAAAATAGAGTTTAAAAGCGTCAAAATAGGGAAAAACT
Source organism: Pelargonium myrrhifolium (assembly GCA_036897405.1). NCBI lineage: Eukaryota > Viridiplantae > Streptophyta > Magnoliopsida > Geraniales > Geraniaceae > Pelargonium > Pelargonium myrrhifolium. Next base: position 4,305 of record JAYMTK010001828.1, on the reverse strand, counting down.
GAGACAAGTCTTCATCCTGTGAAAGAATTGACACTCAAAAGTTTGCTGCATGGAATCTATCTATGGTCAAAATAGACATGAGAGTATCATCAATCACTGTAATAGGTGCTTAGATTCTGCAATAATTTTCATTCAACATCCTTCCCATTTTAATTTCTTAGTCCTCTTTTTTCTCTCCAAAATGGAAAGCCCATTTTCTTATTTACTTTGAGCCCAATATTCTCTGAAGATACTAACATTTCAGCCTCTATTGAGTATTGACTAACCTGTCCAAGCGATTTCCAGAGTCAGAAAATCCAGATATAAACATATAAATAAAAATAATTAGGCACACATTTTTCATGCATCCCAACAAGTTGAGGAAGTTCTGTTGTCAAAGATGTTTGACACAGGCTTCGCATAAACAATCCAATAACACCACATGATAAGAAACAAATTATAGAAACGAATAAGACAGGCAAAACCATGTAAACATTCTTCATCATGGATGACTAACATCTACATCAGTTTAGTTTTCAAGTAACATGAGTCATACACAATGTTTTAAAAGACTCCCTTGAAGATCATCTAGGCGTGCCTAAGCCCAAAACCCCAATTTTGAGCTTCATATTCTATGAAGCCCAGCTGCTTCAACGATGCTCCAAAAAGCACACTTTTTGGGCTTTTTTCATTAACTCAAAGTCTGCATTTTGGGGGCTTTTTAAAGAAGAATCGCGGTAACTCTAAATGTACCATATTTTAGTAAACATTAACTGAAAAAAACACAAAAACACAACAAAACAAAAAAAAAAAACTACTCACTCCGCCGCAAAATAAGTTTCCTAGTTTCTATTTTAACAGGAAGTGTTGTATTTTTCCTCTTCTATTCCCATGCACATAAGCACATGCATTGTAACGGACTTAAGGGATATTAACTATCTTATTATAGGGTCACTATTGGTAATTCATGCATAACTAACTTCCTAAAAATGAAACAACACACTTATTTTTGGACAAAAATGCAAGTGAAATAGGTCTCTTATTTTGGGACGAATGGAGAATTTTTTAAACGTTTCAACTTCTAGCTCTAACAACAACACAAAGTTTGAATGTGAAAAAGAAATTACACAAGTTTCAACACGAATAAGAAATCACACAACTACAACGCCCCTCTTCTCTCTCTCCGAGGATGATGAAAATGAAGATGAATGGATTGAAGCGGGCTCATTAGAAGGAAGATAACATGACTTTACCTCTCTTTATGATGATGAGGATCATCATAACTTTTAGATTTAGATGCTTTTTTTTTTCTAACAATAGCGATTTAATGGTGCCATTTTATGATTTAGATATTAATTCAGTTTCTTTATTGGACAATAGAGTTGTTACAGAAAATTATGCATTTCTTCAATATTATTTTATTATGATCAGTGAAGCTATTTTATTATATTTTAGTCTTAGTACTTTTAATATTTGAAGAAAATACATTAATTCATTAATTTCTTGCATCTTTTTAGAAAATGTTCTTCTCTTCGATGAAGCTCGCGCTTAAGTCCCGGAGGACCTTTGCACTTCAAGTGTACTTTGAGCTTCATAAAATGCAGAAGGTATGTACCATGTATGGAGTACAAGACTACAAGACGTATGTTTCAATCAAACATAACAAGGTAACCAAAACCACAACAAACATTAACTACAAATGCCAACATCACGACCTAACTCGCAACCTACAGATTTTGAGGGCAGTGGATATGTATCTTCATTGATTTTTCCATATTACTTCTTACTGAAACTATAGTTCAAGTAAATACAAGGTGTCCATTTCCAATAGGTTTCATTTCAACATCACGAGCTTGCTCACAAGTCCCAACCTAAAGATTCGAGGGCAGTGGACATGTATCTTCATTGATTTTTCCATGTCACTTCTTAATGCAGCTATAGTTCAAGTAAATATAAGATGTCCAGTTCCAACAGGTTTCATTCCACTGGCTAAAATTGCATTCACTGTTTCAATCACCTTCCCTAATACGTTTCAATAACATCAAAATAATGTCACCTGTCACCTGTCACCTAAAGGGAACCCCTGCAATACTTGTGTGCAACCAACAATGGGCTAAAAGAAAAAGTTCATTTGCAAGGGTACATTGTGGCTGATGAAAAAGATGCCCAAGTAAATAAATAAAAGGAAGTAAACTAGGCAAAACAAATCTACTTTCATTCATTTTATAACATTATTTTATGTTCTACTCTACATGGAAATCGAAGGAACAATAACACCAATGTCAACATAGGGATAGATAACAAGACTTAAAACACACACACGTCTCTAATGTATAAGACAGAGAAGTTCTAACAAAAGCTATTTTCATCTCTCCTATGATGAATCATAATATAGATTTAAACATAGAACACATATAAAGGATAAGTCATGTAAAATTCCAGCAATAAACAATCCCAGAACAAATGTGAACCAACCTTTATACTGCCACCATTGGGTTCATCTGTGTGAGACTGAAGAACAACATCACCAGCAGCTCTACAGATCTGAACATTTTTCTCAAGTTCCTTCTGAATTTCATGCAAACGAGTATATCTATTACAGGAGATAGCTCTAAGCAGCAACCTCTCAATATCAATGCAACTTTGATCAAGATGAAATTCTGCTTCTTGACCAGTTAATGGGTCTATGACAAATGTGCTATGAAGACACTTTATCAGCAGATCAGGTCCTTGTTCAATTTTTATAAATGGGCATGACCCAGAATCGGTACCGGAGCCTTTACTAAGATCTAACCAATATAAAATTTTAAACCCAGGAGTTCTTGGACCTGTTGGATGTGTTTCACCATCCTGATTTAATAATGCAGAACCAACAATGCCTCCATGACTCGTGCTACCATCAGATATGACATCAAACTTAATTGCATCCTTCCATCGCCCCAATATAAGTGTTTGTACCTGTCTTACAATGGTGTCCATGACGAGAGAAACACAAATTTCATGGAGAATAGAGTACAATATTACAAAAGGATTATCTGCTACAGCCATCCTGCGCTCCAAATCATCTCCAAGAACATGCCGTCGCAATTCTTGTATTTTAACAGGCCCACTTTTCTCACCCACAAGCAGTTCCAGATGCAGTATCCTCCATAAGGACAAGTGTCCCCGGTAACCAAGAGTAACCAAAACCTGAAACTCCCCATCCACACGAAGCGAAGCAGTTCCATTGGAAACTCTTAATTCTGAAATTTGTTTAGGGAGAGATACTTCAAGTAGCCTAGACCGTACAAGTGTATCCAACTTCCTCAAAGGTGGCTTCTCCTTATCCCCAGTTAATGTGATGTGCATACCCACATCTTCAATACATTTGGGCAAACGCTGATAGGTTCCTGTAAGGAGAATCTCAATAGCTGATGGAACATCATAGACCGGGGCACGAGCTTGCTGTAGCCCCTCATGCATGAAAAACAAAGAATCTGCAGCTTGGGTAAAGCATGTGTCATGACTTGAAAGAGTGGAGGCAAGTTGTTGGCAATACTGTGTTAACGGTACCTGCAAACAATCAATTCATCTTGAAATTCACAGTATCGTAAACATGAAAAAGAAAGAATGATGCAATTGGATTTCAAAATCAAGAAGACCCCCAAAAGAGCAGATTTCAAACCTGTTGACACCAGTTGGCAAGGACATTGAGACGGAGCAAGCGCTGGCGAGTGTTGACAAGGAACTTGAGGAGTCTAATCTTCCTTAAGGGATAGGAAGGATTCCTCGGCAGCGCGATTGACGAGAGTAGAGAACTCCACCGTGTGTTGCCCCAACTCCGCCATTCCTATCACCAAACATGCAGTGCAGTGCAGGGTTTTCCACTGGAATACAAAACAGAGCAGAAGAAGAAGAAGAAGAAGAAGAAACTAAAAAGACGCTCGATTAGAATTTTTTTACCAGTCCCTCCCCTGGAATGGATAAAATTGATTCCAACCCTTTGACTCTCTTAATTTTGGGTAATTACAATAAGCACCCCTAAACTTTGGTCTGGAACATTAAGCATCCCTAAAGTATCAAAATATATTTCGGTCAGTTAAATCTAACGAATTTATTTTTTGAAATTCTTAAAATGCCCTTCCCTATCCTTCTTCAACCTATGTTCTTATCATCACCGGAAAATTTATATTTTCGCCGGAATGTTCATAATTTCACCGAAAAATTCATAATTTCGCCGGCATGTTCATAATTTCACCGGAATGTTCATAATTTCGCCGGATTGTTTATATTCTCGCCGAAAAGTTCATAAATCAATTTATACCAAAAAAATAACCTCTTAAATTA
>JAYMTK010001827.1:0-15314 GCA_036897405.1 Pelargonium myrrhifolium | reverse complement strand
GGTGGTGAAGGTGAGAGTGATTGGAGTTTGCGGGAGATGAGAGAAAGAGATTGTGAGAGTGATAGGAGATAGGGGATTAGAGTTTTATTTTTTTTATATTGATTATTTTTTTTAATTTTTGGAAATAATAAATAATTAAAATATAGGGGTATTTTAGTAATTTTACAAAAAATTTAAAAACTTAACAGAAAAATTGGTTTTTTTACAACTTGAGGGGGTTATCTGCTAACGGAAATTGTTGAGATGGATTATATGTCAAACCTTCAAAGTTCGAGGGGGAATCTGCAATTATCCCTAACTTTTATCCTTATTCACCTTACAATTGAATGATTTTTTTTTTTTTTTGTAGACTACAATTAAATGATAATTAAATCTCATAGAATATATATTTTCTTTATCAGAAAATTAATTCTACCAAATTTCGAATTGGTCCTGTGCTCTGCCAAACACCTAATAATGTCAAGGTTTGGGTACTGGGCACACTCTAAAACAATTTATTTTTAATTTGTCAGCGCAACCTTCATTAGTGCCAAGTGAATATAAGAATTAACAAATATAGACTTTTATTATGTCGTTCCAATAAAATAAAGGGAGAAGATATTTCTACACTTTATTTTGTTTTTCCACACAATATTCATTAATGTGAAAAAATTATCCTCTTATTTTTACTCATCTATTTATTATTTTGAAATAATAAAAATAATTTTTTCCTCTATAAATTTCATCTATTCTCCCATTTTAGGAGTTCTTTTTTATTTTTTGCAATACTCCTCCTATTTATTTATTATTTTAATAATAATAATAATAAGGATTTAATGTATATCAGTTGACTTATATAAAATTATATCAGTTGCATGAATAAGGTGGTGACACTTCATTTAAAATCATGGATCCGGACGGGTCGCTCCACTCCCCCAAATTCACTTGGGTAGGTATAAGTGATTTTAAATGAGGTGTCATCACCTCATTGGCTTTGTTAAGTTGCAATTAATATAATTTTATATCAGTCAACTGATATACATTTTACCCTAATAATAATAATAATAATAATAATAATAATAATAATAATTTGTTATTTTTTGTCTCTTCCACGTCAATGTGGCCATAATCGATGATTGAATTCACCGAAAATTGGCTCAAGGAGCTCAATATGAAGCGAAATAAGAAGTGTTGATAAAATTACCCCCCTTATTTCTAGTAACTTTAACAAATTACACAATTATAAATAATAAAAAATAATTAAGTTTTGAGAAGCGAACTGAAAAGCGATTAAAAGTAAAAGCGCACGGTTATAGGGGTTAGAGGGGTATCACTTTTCTTTCATTTTCCTTCACACTTTTCATATTTAGGGTTTGAGAAGGGATAGGCGACCGCATCTGCTACCGGGGAAGACATTCGAGTATTGTCGGAGTACTTTGCATGTGCATATGAAGTCGACCACAAAGAGTGAGTAAAATATTTCAGTGTGTCTAAGTCGGGACACAGTTTGTTCAGACGGAATCGACAACATCCGCACAAGGACATGGATGTAATTCGAGCAAGGTATACTGGAGTGTTCACAAACGCATGGCGGAGTGCGTCAGAGGCTTTTGAAGACTGTCGGGATGTCGGATCAAATCATTGATAGACTCAGACTGATGAGGTTGGACGAAGAAGAGAAGTACGGGTTGGATCTGGGTCCACAACAGAACCTACACCCTACCGTCGGTGTCTGTGCACGCCACATGGAGGATAGTGTGGGTAAGTTTATCTCATACATCCAAATCACCTTCAAGGTCATGAGTGCTAGATTGGCCTCCCTGTGGAACCTTGTTCAAGACATGATTAATGCATTTGAAATTTCGAATGAGATTTTGGGGGCTAGAGAACATAGATTCATGTTCGAGGCAAAAAGGATGATTAAGGGAGGGTCATTGACTTCCAATTACAAACCGCTAGTTTGCAAGATGTTGGAGCCGAGAAAGGTAGCCAGAAGTGTTGAACTTTTTTTGGCTAAAGATGTGGGTTCAACTACATACATTACCTGAAAATTGTAAAAATGAGATTGCTCTTAAAAGGAACGAAGAGTATATCGGGAGGTTCGTAAACATGGACAAGAATAGGGGCGGTTGTGAAGGCAACTTGTACTAGACTTATAACTGCAGTGGATATCCAAAAACCGCTGAGGCGGAGAATGAAGTTCCGGTCATTGTGTGGGGGCTGGAGTTGGGTGTACTTTAAGTACGAGCGCCTACCCTTTTTTGTTTTGTATGTGACATTTTGTGTCACGATGAGAAAACTTGTCGGATTAGGTATGAGATGGGAGAGTTGGGTGAGGAAATACCATATGGGGTGTTCATGTGTGCCCCAGATAAAAAGGTTGACCATGGGTACGCAACAAAGTGGTTTAGGGGGGGGAGATGAAAGGTGCCAGGTCAATGGGGGTCGGGAAGTGGGAAACGACATGTGGGACCTAAAGAGCTGTAAGATCGGGAGCACCAAGAGGGGGTGACCATCATAGTTGCGAAAAGAGCAAGAATGGTGGAGGCGGAGGACCCTAGACCGGAGGCAATAGAAGGAATGACAAAGGAGGTAGAGAAGGAAATAGGCGAGGACGAGAATCTAGAGACGCCAGGTATGAAAGCCCTTAACACGGAATAAGATGGTTGAAGGCGGGTATCGGACTTGAAGCCTAAAACCTATGGAGCCAGATAGATAAGGAGATGTGAGAGTCCATCAAGCTTCTAAGTCAGGGTGCAGGTCGGAAAGCATAAGAAGGATCCACGCGCCATAGATAGCTATTCATATCGAGTCGAGGGGTAGTCTAGTCACTATGGTTGTTGAACTTTTATGTCCGTTTTAAAAGTTTGTGCCTTCAATCTCGAGTGTTGGTCGTGCAAGCAAATTTGGATTACTAGATTGACTAATTGTATTGGTTCACTGTGTATTCTGTTACTAGTTGAATAAATACATTCATTTATATATACATAATAATAATAAAAAGGTGATCAAATGTAATTAGGTTGAATTACCCAATAATAATACAAGATGTTATGTTGTTGAATTAGAGAAAAACTTTTGCATGAGATTGGTACCATTGTATTACAAATGGGCCCCTATATTATATGCACATACCCAACAAAAACAATGCGTGTGGCTCAAATCACATCGCACTAAATTGACCAGAGTATAGTTTATCATATTTATTGTGAAAAGATCACCTATTTATTATATATCTATATATATTTGACCAACAAAACATATAGTTATATGATGTATTTCAATATTTATACAATATGACACTACTGCATTTATTAACTAATATACATTTGTTATATTCAAATTGAATTCACAAATTTCATTAATATTGTTAAGCTATGTATTATTCCTTTATTTGATTCCATATAAAAAGGCACGCCTTATGAAATATCACAAGATATTATCATTAATATATCAAATTAATTGTTATTATTAATAAGGGGGAAATCTCAAACATTTAATTATAAATTGAGAGTGGGTCAAGCCGGCAAACAAAAATATTACCTTATAACTTATAATTTATATTAGCTTCAATACATTTTCGGACGCAAAGCAAAAATAGTTTAGCTTTAAATCAATAACTTTAGTCAAGGTTCCTTGATCTATTAGTAATTAGGACCGTCTGATTAGATATTTTTAAGTAATTTTTGGATTACAACTTTCCTTTTACGAATTCATTTAACTTGTTTTTTTTGGATTAAAGACTCTAGGGGTCTTCCTACTATCAAAAATTGACCAGATAGGTCCCCCAACAAAAAACTCACCAACGCAGTCCCCCTCTAATCAATAAATATGCCAGAGAAGTCCATGAGTCCGTTAAATTTAACTATGTTGTTAAGTAAGCTGACATGGCGCCGAGTCAGCATCCAACATGGCGCTGATGTGGCATTTTCAAAATTTTAATATTAATTTAAGATTAAAAAAGGACAAGTGTCGAACTCTAATTGGTCCAAACCTAATTAAAGTGTGTGAATTTACAAGATTGCCCTTCAATTTTTTATAATTCTCCATTGATGCCCTCATCTTCTTCAACCTCCGTAGCCCCCTCATACAACCGGCGCCGACCACTTCTTCCTCTTCCTTCAATCACCGACGACGACCACCGGCAGCAACGTCGGTCTGCATGAAACCACCGCCGATCTGCACGAAGCCGGAGATGGTTCCTACGGCGAGCTCTCCCTCTCTCGATCTGCCGGAGATCCGCCGCTGCTCTAAACTCGATCGGGTTGTGGTTGGGTCTGTGTCGTCTGCAATTTCAAGCTCAAGGCCGCTGGAGATGGAGACAAGGACGACGAAACTCCGAGCTCAACCATCTCTCTCGTGCTCCGATTTTGCCATGCGGACAACGATGTGGACGACGCCAGATCCGGCAAAATCATTGACTCCAGTGCCGAACAAGAGGTTCGTGGAGTTTAATGCGCTGGCCCAGCCGTCGGTGGCCCAAAACCAGTGGGACAAAACCGGTAAGGAAAGCGACGAACTAAGTCCGATCGGCGATGGAGCTGCTGGTGATTCCGGCGGAGGCGATTGCGAAGGCCCACTGGTAGAGGAAGAGGTTGTAGTAGGTATTGGGGGAGGGGAATTCCTTGAGGCTTGCCGGAGATGGTTGAAGAAGAGGTACCAGATCTGATGCTTGGATTGGGAAAGAGGAAGAAGGGTAAAAATGAAAAAATAAAAAAATTGGAAGGGCAAATTCGTAATTTAACATGATTTAATTAATTTTGATCCAATTATAAGTCGACAAGTGTACTTTGCAATTTAAAATGCCACGTCAGCGCTACGTTGGATGCTGACTCGGCGCCACGTCAGCCGACTTAAACGGCGATGTTAAATTTAACGGATTCGTGGATCTCGTTGGCATATTTATCGATTATAGAGGAACTGCGTTGGTAAGATTTTTGTTGAGGGACCTGCCTGATCAATTTTTGATAGTAGGGAGACCCTTACGGTCTTTAATCCTTATTTTTATTTCTTGTAATTTTGCCGAGTAAGAAGATCCAAGAATAGATGGGTCCACGGCCATCACGAGCCAGCCAATTCATAAATGATTTAAGTTGTCCCACGTTTTTTCCAATTCTAACCTCTTCATTCCCAATCTCCTCGCCACGTCACACACCTCTACCATCACCTGTTATCAATACAATAACTGCACGGAACCAATCACCGTTCGTTTACTCGAATCCTGCAAGATTCGTAAACTTTTCGAGAATTGACGACTGAGATTCCAGCAGCCAGTGCAGTAGCTTCACTGGATTGTTGACACTACTACTCTGTTTACAGTGTTGTCCACTGAGATCCATCTCATCTCACCTCATCTCATCTCATCTCAGTGCAATAACGTTACATTTATCAGATTCAAGTAGCTGCTACGCCTCGTGCTCGTGACCCGGCCCGGATCGGCATGGACCTTAACGGGCCCTCCTCGCGGTTCCGCCACAGGAAATCGTCCACCACCGACCGTTTCCTCGGCGTTTCCCACGCGCCGCTCAAAAACCCTAGCGCCACCACTTCCTCCGTCGGAGACGAGCTCAACGAAGACGACGTCTTCTGGACTGGCGACTTCGCCGAATCCAGCCACCAGAACAACAACAGCTCCTCTACGCCGCGCCAGCGCCAGCGCCACCACAACCCTCTCCTCCCCCACCCCAAGGTTTTCGCACAACAGGACACCTTCGGCATCCTCGCCGCCCTCCCGGAGGACGAGTCTTCGCCGAATATCCGCAAAAAATCGCTTTTCTACCACAAAGCGTCTATTTCCTCTACGTCGGCGTCTTCTTCTCGCATGATTCCGGTTATTCCGAAGCCGCCGCAGGAACGGATAGCGTTGCCTTCGTCGGTGACGTACCACCAGTCGGCGCCGGTGAACGTTCCGGTAATGGCTAAGATCACGAGGAGGATCCAAGATTTCGATGAAGTAGACGAGGAGGACGATGACGTGGAGGACGGCGAGATATTGCCGCCGCATGAGATTGTGGCTCGGAGCTCAGCGCATTCGCCGATTCTCGCCTGCTCGGTTCTTGAAGGTGTGGGGAGGACCCTCAAAGGGAGGGATCTGCGCCAGGTACGAAATGCAGTGTTTGGGCAAACAGGTATTATTGATTGAGGACTTGAATTTCTTGGGAGAATTTGCTTTCTTTTAAGAAACAAAATTATTGACTTATATATATGGAAATGTAACAGCTTGGTTTCAATTGAATGAAGCCATTATTGTGTCTCTTTTGTTGCTGAGAAAACCCTGTAGTATTAGACCCTCTTCATTGATTGGAACCTTCAGCAATTATATGAGAATTCAATAGGTAGTTCAGCTATTTGAATAATTTCCTTTAAGGGAGATGAAGGCAATGTGCAATATAAAATTTGTTTTGTTGTTCTACTTCATTTTGCTCATTTTATAGTAACATCTTCATAATGATGACAAGTGAAGGAAAGCAGATGGGTCAAGTGAAAGTGTTGAGTACATTTTCTTTCTAGAAAAGTGCAGACAACTTACTAGGCATTAACATGTCTAGTAAGCTGTATAGAATTGTGATGTTATGACAATGTTATGGGATGGGAGACTGCTTGTGACTAGGCTATGGGCGCTACAAGCTTGAACCATGTGTTTGACGTTCCTATCTGGGTTATTCTATTTGGTCGTACTCTAGTACATTGTTACTAACATTTATGGTTTGTACTTGTAGTTGGTGAAGATAAAGCATGTCTTGCACATAAACCTCTTTTGTGATTGTCAGTCAAAGAGTGAGGTATATGAGGTGACAGCAGCCGCATTGGGCTTCTGTAACTTAATCATAGAAATTAAAAGAGACCTGACTATAACTTGGGTGGTGGAAATCGGAAAAGGTAGCAAGCCATTTCACGTGTATGCATGCAGTATGACCATATCAATTGTATGCAGAGTAGCATTTATCTTTAAAGTTGTCCAGTTGCTGTGCTTCCAACTGCTTGAGTGTTCATTTTCTGGTGAATCATTGTATAAGGCTAAACTAAAAAGTTACGCAGTATAAGGGCACGTAATTATGAAGATCCATCACATAATTTACAAAGATCCTGCTTCTCTTAAAACTCAAGCTGATTTCTGTTAGCAGCAGGACTGTCCAGTCAATTCTTCCATTATGGTGTTTAGGAGTCGCATTCTAATAATTTTAGGATGGTTCCTTGTTTAATTTGAGTTATTTGGCTACAGAAACAAACTAACACTCTCGCTGTCCACTTCAACTAATAAATAGTTGAAAAAGTATAAATTTGCTGGAGCCTTTTGGTATTTCATCTTCATCATCATTCCTCTGTTTAAAATGAATAATCTGAAGCAGAAGAAAAAAACTTGTCTTTTGGGATTGGAAAGCTATCTCATCTTTATTTCAATACAAAAATATAACACATGATCATCATTGACAAGTAGAAAGAAAAAGCTATGCTGAAAATGTTTCTATGGTCTATGAATGTATGAAACTATTAATATTGGCTACTACTAAGAAATGGAATGAAAAGGCCTGATGTCAAAAGCATTTTTAGCTTGACAGCACATTTACCGGAGCATATGTTATTATTGATTATGACAAAGGCATTTTAAGATTTACAGCAGTGTGTATGCCTTGTTCCGTACTTGTCATTGTTGGTATCTGCACGCTTATCATATAGAAAGGGGAATGTTGGAACAGGTTTACACATGGGTGAAATGACTTTGGTAATTGTTACTGGCATCCACACTCTTAAAAAAGTTATTTTGTGTTATTAAAAGTGGATTTGTTCTTGATCAGAAGTCTAAATAGGTATCCACTACTTGCATATTGTTGAAGGTACTAAATCACCTAGAGCAATGCTGATTGGCTGCTATTTTTTCTGGTCCTGTTTCCTATTGTATTTTCAGACTCTTTTTTCTTATATTAACTTGGGGTGTTGTTAACTCAATGAGCATTTTGTGGAACATATGTGAAAAAGTTCACCTTTCCCTTATTGAAACATGTTAGAATGTCATTAAAATAGAACTTGTTGCAGTGTATGGTTTTTTTGTTTTAATTATTTTAGATCGTTTCCCAATATTGTTTCACAGTTTAGGATTTCACTGTATGGGCATATTTAAGTGTTTATTGTGGTAAGTATATGAACGCATGAATACATAGCCTTTCCTTGTGTTCTGAATCTAAGAAGTCAGCTATCTATATATGTCTGTTTCAAAACAAAACTCTCTTATGCTAATTCTGTTCAGTTTATCAGCAACACTAAAATATATAAATTTGATCATGAATTTTGAGACAGTAATTGATGAACGTGTATAATTGGGGTAACTCATTGTCTATATTGAAATTATTATGGTAGAGATTGGATTAATCATTTCTCCATCATTCCATTTTGCTTTAATTCTGAGGGATGTTATACATTAGAATTGTGAGTGAGTGAGCGGTCGAGCTTGTGTGTGTGTGTTCGAGGGGAATCAAGTGAGATATAAGAGAGGGACTCTAAAGAATATCTATAACCATTTGAGGTGGAGCATTCTTGTTTTCAATTCATGAAATCATTACTCTGCAGCTTGGATTTTGAGTCTTGACAATCTGATGCTAGGTTGCTGTCAAGTTTTCTAATCATCATCGATAGTAAGGTTGTAAATAACATCTCCCTTCGAAAGGGCAAACCACAGTTCACAATACTGAGAATCAAAAGTAAAAATGCCTTGCTACTACTTAGGGATTCCCTTCTAGCATCACTGATATTGCTGTTGGAATTACCGAATGATGTGATACCTCCCCCCTTCTTCCTTAGGTATATTCATCACTCTAATTGTCATCTGATAGGACATGTGTATACACGTTACTTGTTCTTTTGCCTATTATATGCCTTGCCTAAAAATGGGAAATAGCAAATTTAAATTTAAATGTGAAAATGTCGAGTTTTTTATTTTTTTTTTATTTTTTTATATTTTATTTTTGAAATACACAGCTAAATTGTTTTTACTCTTGTACGAACTCTAAAAATTTCTAGTGTTAAAGATTATTGTGATTGGCGTAGCAATTAGCAAAGTGACTTCTATTTTTCTGCATCTGAGGCTCTGGTATGCATGTTCATGTTTTACCATATTATGTTGTAATCTTGGACCATTTTAAGCTAGTTCAGTGAAATGTATGCAAACAAATAGATTACAGCTGCAGGTCTGAAACTTTTGGCTGAGCTAAAGACCCAGTCAGGTAGCAAAAGACCCTAAATCTCATGCTGGGTTTGATTAAAGTTTCAGGCTCAGTAAAAACAGTCGCCTGAGAAAACTCTTTTTTTTTATTGAAGGAGTTGAGAGAAAAGATTTCAGACGAACAGGGAATTTATTTCCTTGCTCAATTTTATTTTAACCTTACTTTTTGCATGTTTTTCAGCTTTTGCAAGATCCAATCGGTGTATAAATTACCCGCAACAAGAAAGGAATGCATCTTTTAATTTTATCTTCTAAACCAGCAGCTTGGTTTAAAGATACTGTTGTAGTGACACCCAGGATGATGACCCTTGTATCCTACATCTGGCTGTTAGGCTTAGGCTTTCCTGAGATGAACATCAAAAGCTATTTAGGGATCAATTTAGTAACAAAATTGGAAGGTAAGCACGGCATACTCGAAGGGTTTAACCCTACACCTGTTTGCAATATACACATATAAAAGCCTTGTAAATTGTGCTCTGTCTGGATATAAGTATGTAAAGAGAATATGGAATTTTGTGATATGACTATAACTATTTTATAAGATTTTGGAATGTATGGTCATGTCATATTGATTTGTTTAGGATTTCTAGCTTCAGAAGGTGCAGATTAGGTTACTTCAGATCAATTGGCCAGTTAATAGTAAATAGGGAAACTTAGAATTAATTTGAAGAACTAAATGCTTGTGCATGAGAGATAGTAAGGTGTTTCTAGAGAGCTGCCATTGTAGTTGGAAGTTTGGCCAAATGGATCTTTCTTTAGTTCATCATTATTCTAAACATGATACGATGTTTTGGCTTGCTTTAATATTGTGTTGTGACTTGTCATACTAATTATGGCTTGAAGGGAACCATTACCTTCCATTACACGGATTTGTTAATGTTCTGAAGCATTAGCTATCTGCTGCTATCATATATCATCACATAATTGCATGTTAGGCATACCTGTAGTATTTTATGTTTGAATGTTTGACTGCTTGGTACGGGGACTGTAAAACTTGGCAAAAACTATATGAGGTCATATTATGGATTTGTTTCTTCCTCTCTTTGTTTACTTGAAAAGATCTAAGGTTATTTGCTACTTACAAATTAGCCAAGATAATTGTGGTGCATTTACTTTGCTGATAAGATTTTCAATATTGCTAATTGTTAGAGTATACACCAGCATCTTTATCATCTGTTCATATATGTTCCCTTTGCTTCATGTCATAGTTCAATGTTCATTTCGGTATGCTTTGAACTAATGGATTAGGATATACAAAAAGAAAAGTGCAGAAACCTTTCTCTTAAGATATAAGTGAGGAAGCTGTACTTAAATCTGCGGAAGGCATGATGAGAAGATGGTTACAGCATTAACTACACAATTCATATTGTATCCGTCACTATTTCGGTACTTATTTCCAGTAATAACTTTGATCTACATGGTTGTCATGAGATACCAATACCATGATTCCATGGTTGGTCAAACTTTGATGATCTGTACAGAACATGTGAATTCTGCAGGAGGTCCTTTATGTTGTCCATGGATACAAATAGCCCCGATGTCAAAACCCAGAATTCGGGGTATTTTGAAAGTGATGCAGGACGAGGATTATCCAGCTAAGTTCATAAAGATGAGGTAAAAAGAAAGTAACTGCTATTCATTTACTCCAACCACTTGGACAGGTTTGGGACCGATCATTTAATAATCTTGTCGTGCTTTTCATATTTATAAGCTGCGATTCCCTTATGTTTTCTTCACCCTCATTCCTTTCAGTATTTGCTCATCTGCTTCCATGGGGTTTTTTAAACTGCTCACTGCATTTCTCTTCGTTTTGTTGGCTCTCACAAGGATCGATCTTTCTTCATGCCAACAAGTTCTGAAGGGCAAGGTCACTTGCCTTGCTTGTCCTCAGCATTACAACCTGGCAGGTTAGTTTTCACTCTCATGTCCTTGGTCCTTACTCTGCTACTTGACGTCCAAGTGTATAAAACGTTTTGATTGTTTTGTTTTCTCTTATATATCAGACATCAAAGTTCTAGTGAAGTGTGACAAAGTGAAAAAGTTGGCTATGGCAACAACCGAAGAAGATGGGCTCTTCGAAGTTGAGCTCCCTTCAGACAAAACTCCAACGTCAAAGAAGTGCGAAGCCAAGCTTTTTGGCGGTCCAAACCAGATATATGCATCAAGCAAGTACATGAAGTCTGGTGTCGTCAAGGCTCAAGACTCGGACTCCTACACCATCTCTACTCCTTTGGCCTTCTCCACCACTTGCTCCTCAGCCGGGAAAGATGCAAAATGCGGGAACAAAGGCGTGTTCGGGTCATCCAAGACCGTTGACCTCCCAGTACCACCCGAGTGGGGCTTAGCACCAACCAGTTACTACGTGCCCTTCTTCCCCATCATTGGTATACCTTGAGAAGAAGAAGCTTTGGCCATTGCTAGGCCTGTGTGTGTGTGTTAAGCATGTGTAATGAAGAACTTGTACTGTTTCTATGTTCCCTTATGTTTGCTATTATATGTGCTTTTCTGTTGTGTGGAAGGATATGCTAGTATGCTATTTATTTCTTGTCCACTATATGCCATAAGATGGTGGTTTCAGAAGTAGTCATGTATACTTGTAATGTATAATACAATAGTTTCATTTTAGCATGTTTTAAGATTTGGATTCTTCTCTTACATTTCTTCTTTTGGTGTGTTTTTTTTATTGGATATACCGACACCATGAGTAACTCGAATCTAAAACCTCTGAGGAGATCTAAACCGTCTAAACGGAGTGTGGTGGGAGGATGATATTGATAAACATCATTCTTGTTTTTGTTTTCTATTTGTGGTCAAATGTTATAATTTTGTATAATAATCAAGACATGCAAAAAAAAAAAAAAAGACAACGTTGGACCTACCAATAGTCTAGTATCTAATTTATGTGGTTGGGTTAATTAAGTGAGAGAGGATGTATCATGTATAGATATTTGTGGGTCACATAAGATCCAATCCTCCAATATTTGTTGTTGTGAACATCAAATTGGGATTTCTAAACTTGAATCCTAGAGGTCACTAGCAAGAAGCAACAGATGTTCATTCATTAATGAATTAATTGACATTTAATTACACCTCACAAATATTCATCCCTACAAATACAAGGATGGACCCCACACTTATTAATTCAAATTATAAATTTCTCCTCCCTATTAAAAGATGTCGTGTGTTGGATAAATGTGTAACATATTAAATTGAAAAGATTCGTACATTATATTAAAAATTTAATTATATACAAAATAAGACTAAATTATTCTCTCTTTACTTTTTGATAGGAGACTAAATTATTCAGATATGAATAAGTGTCTGTTTGACAACACTAATATATTTTAAAGGATTGTCAAATAAATAAAACTTATAGAGAACTATATTAGCTTGATCCATAAAATGCATAAAAGACAACTTAAAAGAGACAATCTCCTGCAAAGCTCTTTTAATGAGATTGTTCTTTAGATCTTAATGCCTCCGATGAGATTTTTGTTTCCTTTAAAAATAAGAAATAACATGTAAATTATCTCTTTGAAATGCTAGATTAGGTCAACTGAAGTCGTTGGTTTCTTTTCAAGTTGTTATAATAGTTTAAATTACTCGATTAATGCATATGTTTGTTATAATTTATTTTGATCAACATTGAACATCTTATGAGATGATATGTACATATTGATGTTATCAATATGTTATCATTGACATCAGAAGCATGCTTTCTGCATGCTTTCCGCCTACGTTTTTTAGTTAATTTATTTCATCCCTCACCCACCTCTCCCGTTAATCTTGGTCCATGACCTCGAAGCGTCTTCGGCCGACAGAACTTTTCAGCATCCCTTACCACTCTTTGTTCATTTTATGCACCTCTTGTGTATGGGTTGTCTTTGGTGGTAATATTAGTTTGTATTTTATGTTTTAGTGTTGTACTTTGTTTCCATCTTGGAATATCTCAGTAGAAGTACCAATTGTTGAGCAAAAAAGAGAGTCTATCATACGAAACTCAACTTTTTGAAATAGTTGTTTACAGTTTCAACTACCTTCTTACAACTCTCTACACTTTAAATCAACTTCTTACAGTTCCTTGTTGCTTTTAGTAGTGTTACCAAACAGCCAAAGTATAATCAGTTAGTTTATGAAGTTGTTAAATTGAGATGCAAATTAAGCAAAAGATATAGGTTAGAATAGAATAAAAGAAAGGTTGATGGGTAGTTGAGGTTTCAGAGATGATCATCAATTCCCTCTTGAAGACAAAAACTGCCTTCACATAATAACTGTGTTTGGCCCAACTACCCAATGCCAGAATCATAAATTCATAATTGTGTTTGTGGCATTGCACTGTCACAGACCCACCACCTTCCATGCTTCCCCTATTTCCTATATCTACATACTATTATTCATCAAAATAGTACAACTTTTCAAAGTAATCTATTTAAAATCTCCTGTTCTCATTTGATTTTTATGGCAAGTACTTAAACTAAATGCTCTCGATTCAGTACCTTAAGATTTTGTGATATATAATCAAATGATAATGTATACAAAATAAGAAATTAGATATATATGTTACTTATCTAATCATTGCTTCTAGTCTTAATCTAACAAATTGTGAGACTTTAATTAATTATTAATGTTTTACAGGTTAAAATAGACCTAATATGACTAAACAAGATGAACTAACCGATTAGATCACGTTGTTGAATAAAAATGTTACCTACGTGGAAGTAGATGTGCATGTATTATTCTTTGCATGTGTTTTGGACCTTTTAGTTCATTGTTGATTGTACCGTACCTCTTTCACTATATATATATGTGTGTGTGTGTGTGTGTATGTTAGATGTCTTTATCTAACAAGATAAAATCATTATTCCAACAATGATAACTTTTTTAGAAGATGATTGGGGCAATATTAATCCTATGGTACATATGTATTTCATATCTATACTATTTTTAGACATTTATCATATATCTAATATATATATGGAATTTATTAATAAATACCGGTGTGAAATAATCACTAACTCAGACAAATTTAAAATAAAAAAATAATTTGTCATACGCTTATTAAAATATTTATGTACATTTATCATTGTGGATGAATATATGTACTAAATAATACATGAATCATCAATTTATTTTATATTTTTAGTTAGATTTTAAATATTATAACATAAGTGTGACATCAAACACATTTAAAACGAACCTAACATATCTAATTATTGTTTTAAAATAACATGTCTATATAGCATATAATTTAAATTTTAAAATGAACCTAGCAACCATGTTACAAAACATTTCAGATTTCGTAATGGAAGTTTGGTGCGCAATCTCCTTTTCAAAACAAATTAGGTGAGTAGTTTTTTTGGGGTAATTACATGTTAATACCCTCTTAAATGTCGATTTATCATGTTATTACATTGTCTCATCACGTTACTACCATGATGTTTTTTTTTCCTCACGTTACTACCTGGAGTTGCATTTTTCCGATATTGTTAGAAATTCCATCAGTTAACATGAAAAAAGACGAAAATATCTTTTTTTAAAATAATAATAATATAATATTAATTTAAAATAAGAAAAAAGTTAAAAAAAAAAAAATCACACACATATCTCCATCCTCTCCACCCCAAACCCACCTACCTCTCTCTCCATCCTCTCCACCAAACCCACCTCCCTCTCCTACGCGTCACCACCCACCACCCACGACCCCATTGCTCGGTTTCTTCCTTGGATCCACCTCCTCCGCCCCAGAGAAGGACAAGAAATCGATTGAAGGTTTGGTCGTTGAATTTTTTGAGTTTCTGAGTTGAATTTGAAATTAAGGTTTTGGGGGCACAAAATTGGAGTTTTTGGGTTGGGGGCATGAAAATTGGGAGATTGAAGGTTGGTCTTGTGGTGATTGAATAAGCCATGGTTGGTATAATTGTAATTTCATGAAATGGAGATTGAAGATTGAAGGTTTGGGTTTGGGTTTTGGTTTTCTGATTGTTATTGTCTTATCTTCTTCTATCTTGTTGTTCATGGTTTTGTGTTGTTTTGTTTATCTTTCACTTTTTAGATTTGATAATGTGTTCATAATTGTTATTTGGATTTGTTCATATTTGTGTTCACAATTTTTGGATTT
>JAYMTK010001826.1:0-15314 GCA_036897405.1 Pelargonium myrrhifolium | reverse complement strand
CACACTTGCACGACGTTTGGACTAAACTCACACATTTGAAAGTTCAGGGACTTCCCCTAAACTTTGTGGATAGTACATGGACTAAAACTAACTTTTTTCCTAAGAAAAATTAAGAAGAATTTAGTAATTCTGACATGTATACTATTGTATCCTTATGATCATGTGTTAATAGATCTTAACCAACTTTTTATAAGAATATTATTGACAATTCATGTATAACTAACTTTGTATAAAATAAAACAAGACACTCAATTTAAAAAAAAAAAATGCAAGTAAAACAGGACAATCATTTTGAGACGAAGCGATTATATAATTAGTTTAGTTTAGCATCCTAACGTATGCGACTGAAGCCAGGTGGAGTAAGCTTTATCAAAATTAATGTGCATTGGGTCAATAATTTGTCCTAGTTGTTGTGTTATAATTAATTAATGTACGTATGGAAGAATAATTTAATAACTTATATCAACGTCCAATTAATGAATAATATTCATTAGGTGGCCACATTAGTATATTTATTTCAACACATACATGACCTTTCTTTTGCTTTTCTTTTCGTGTTCTTATATTGATTGTTTGGTAAATGATATCAACGTGCGGACTTGACATTTCCAGACTCCAGCTCGGTTCGCAATTGAATTAAATTGAATAAAGTCAGCTATATTGACAACAATTATATTATTTTGAGTTAAATTGCTAACAATTCATGTATTGATAGCATGTTTTAAACATTATTGATTAAGCTAAATGGTAAATATAAAATTAATTACAGTACTTGATTAATTTTTCATGTTTTTGGATCATATATATGTAGTTGATCCCATAAGAAGTACAAGTAATTAAGTCAAATCTTTGTAATACTTATGATAAGAAATAGGTTCATTGTAGTGTGACATCCTCCTAAATTATGACTTTGAGTGGCAAAACTCAAGAGTCACATCCAATCCAAATTTTGTTTTGTTCTTCACAAATAGTAAGCTAAGATTTCAGTGTAAGTCGCGACGTCTCTCCCTTTGTCCACATTTGGAATCTTGAGGGTAGCCAAAAAGTTGGTAAATTTTTTAATTTGGTTCATGCCCTTTTTGTATATGAATAAATTTGTTTTGACTTAAATTAATTATTGAACTTTCATATGTGATCCAAAATAGTTATTATCGCTAGTTTTCGTTAATTTCTCCATTATATAGTCTTACGTAAAATTTAAAATATATTCAAATATTTTGTTGAAGTGACAAGTTATGTGTCGGTCACTGAGTTGTTTCATTCAATAAGACCGCTACGTCAACAAAATAATTATTTGATATATTTTAAATTTCACTTCAGACCATTAACGTGAAACTAACGGAAACCAACAACAAAGACTATTTTTAGTCTATATTTAAAATTTCAGGGTGATTCGGCACAAAAAATCATAAGTAATTTGACCAATGACAAGGTAACACGTGGTTCACCAAGTGGGTCAAAGAAGTCAACATGAGCTTCAATCAAGACTCCGGGTAGAGAAGAAACCCGAGATAAGGCCAATCAGATCATTCATGCGTTGTCATGGTCAAGATGGCCTGGTCAACACTGTCTGATCATGTAAGCACTTCCTGATCATGTCAGCATTGCCCGACCATATCAGCCCTACCTGATCATGTCAACATTATCCGATCATGTCAGCACTGCCTGATCAAGTTAGCACATCCTAATTAGAACAAGACGTCGTGAACCACGCGACATGGATGCTCCATTCACACGCCAAGTCGACATCGACATCGACCAATAAGAGGCTGCCACGTGTCAAGTAATCTTGAGGGCTATATAAAGAGCCCCAATCCCAAGGTAAAAGCGTCGGTCATTATATTTCTTAGAACACAATTCAACTCGAAAACACTCCCAAACGTTCTTCGTGTGTTCTTCGATTTCTGAATGAACTACAAAGATTTCGATCTTTATTTTCATCAACTGTTTGTGTTGAGATCCCATTCTCTCTCCGGTTGTGGTCCACTGAACACACATCTGGGGTTTTACTTAATGGTGTGTTACATGCACAGATTACATGTCAATGAACGGATTTGAGCACTGCTACTACTAGACATTTGAAGACCCGAAGATTCAAGATAGAAAACTTGATTACTCAATATATCCAGACTTGATAAAGAATATCAAACACGACAACGTTTAGACTTATAATTTTTTACTCAGAAAAAATAGACAAATCACGTGAATTATTAGATTAAGAAAGGTTGGGAGACAAAATTAGTCTTTTACCCAAAAGTTTCAACTAAAACTCAATCATGAAAGGTCCATTTACGTACCTAACAATACATCATCGAAATCAAACAAAGTCTTCTAGAATCCAAGAGATCTGTCGCCTGTTTGGCAATTAGCATTCTATTGTCTTCCCTGCTCCCCAATTTCTAATATATATTGGTTATCTGAAACTTCATTTTCTTGGATTTGTCCTACTGTTCTTGCTGGGTTTATTTGTCATGACTCATACACGTGCAAGAAATACGAAATATGAGTGAGTGAGTGAGTGAGTGAGTGACACTTGCCTAAACAAGAAAGGTCAGAATTCGTAAATATAATATGGTTGGACCAATAAATGTGAGTGACACGTATGGCATGAGATTTGTGTAGTAGGGTTTGGTTTTGCTTGTTATTGGAACAACGGGATTTATTTTCCTATGCATATAAATGCACTAAACCTAATATTTTGAATTAGATGCCAAAATACTCCACTTGTCCATTGTTGTTGGCCTTATTTGAAACATATACTATATAAATCTGGGATTTTATCCAATAATGATTCCAAAATTGGGTCACAGTTACGTGAAAATGGTTTTAGGATTCAATAATTATATTTAACTGGTTGTGCTCTTAATTATTTGAATTCATCCAAGTTTTCAACCATATATATAATAGTAATTGATTATGGTAGGTAACGACAGTAACAAATAACTATAGCTCCAGAGTCTCCAAGATCAGTAAAGAGATTTCGGAATTAGGAATTACAATACTTAGAAAATAAACTCATTTGCAGTGTTTTAATGGGCTGAATGTTGTAGGGTAGGTGTTCTTGGATGGGACATAGCTATATGGTTCACATTTATTATTATTATTATTATTTTAGGATAATGGTGCAAAAAAAACACCCAATTTTCATTGAATCAACAAAATACAAGATCGTCCCCTAGGAGATGGCTCATGGTCAAGACTCACATCTTCTTGTGGGAGGTCGTGAGTTCAACTCCTGAGTCGGCGGGATGGGGTTTGGGGAAAATGGGAGAGCTAACTCTTGTTGTGTAGCTCAATTTTTCAAAAAAAAAAAAAAAAAATTTAAGACCTATACAAGTATTGATCCGGCTATCTAATACAAGAGAGACCTATCTAATAATGCAAATCTAATTAAGGTCTGCACTAGTACCGTCACCACAGACTGTTGAAGGGACCTACGCCCTGAGACCCATAACAACTAAACATCCCTCTCTAGATGAGTGGTGACTACAGTTACACCTGGAGATTTTCTCGGCACACTCGACCCCAGTACCCAGTGCCCACTTGGTACTGATTACTCCGTATCCCAAGTTTCATGACCCAGGATTCGCCCCCCACCCTTTGCTTCCTCTCCATCCTCAACCACCATTTCCTCCGCCACCAAGGAGGATGCCGCCTTCCGTCAGATCCAGGCACCAGCGCCGCCGTCAGCTCCTCCTCACCCTTCAAGTCCCACAAAACCAAATCAGCACAACCCTTGAAACCTCCATCCGATCGCCAACCGCCACAAACTAGAACCAACAAGCTCCCCCCACCCTTCGAGCGACGACCGCCATGAACCAAATCCGGAAACACTCTGCCCCCGATCAGAACTTGCCAAGTGGGCACAACACAGAACCGGCTAGCTCCACCCTACTCTCAGAGCGACGACCGCAACGAACCAGATCCCAAAACGCTCCGCCGCCAGTCAGATTTGGCTCACCTCTACCCAATCTGAACTCTGACAACCTAGAAGACCTGCCACTGTTGTCACTGAGTTCAGACTGCCCGCCGCCCCAGTCTTCGTTGACGTCGAGATCCGCCGCCTCATACCTCGTCGACATCCGATTCCCTGTCAAGCCAACACAACTCTCCAAAGCCTTGGAAACCTCCTTTAATCCCTATAACCTCCTTTCACCGTACGTTTTGAGAGAGAGCAAATTGTTTAAGGGTGGTTTCCGGTCGAGTCGCCGCTGGAGACAAGCACCATAGCCACACAACAATTAGAAAATCCCATGATCACTATAATTACGCAAATTCACAATTTTAGTATTTTACTACTAACATTTGAGAAGTTCGATTACTCTAAACCTAAGACCTCCAGAAGATCAAGCGCCTTAAGTCACTTACCCTTTTGGTAGTTGTTAATTCTCATTATCTTTTCTCAAAATAGAAAGAATGACACTCGTTTTAAGACATGAGAGTAGTTATTTATATACATGTTATATATAAGAGCATCTCCAATGAAGATATATGATAAGAGAGATTCTAAGAGGCTTAATATTTTTTTGATAAAGATGTTAAGCTTAATTTGGAGTAGAAGGTGGTAAAAACAGAAGTTAAGTAGAATATGCTAATCTTAGCACTCAATGATAAGTTCCACTCTTTTACATGATCTATTAACATTCATTGTAGTGAGTGCTATACACTGAATAATAAAAAACTGAAGAGATTGTTAAATCCTGTGACACTCTCTCTCCTCTTAGCACCCACATAAAGGCTTTAAGCATTGGAGATGCTTTTAATGGTGAAGAATAACATGTGATATGTGTGCACCTAACGATGACGAGCAACCAAGCCTTGTAAGAAAATATTGCCAGCAACATCAAAATACACGCGAGTTAATTACTGGCAAAATATACATCTCATGTAAATTAAATTGGCGACCATGGAGGAAAAACAAAATCAAAACGCTATTTTCTGAACAGTACTATATTATTTCACATAAATAATCATATAACAATACTGAAATAGAATTTTCCAGTTAGGAAAACACGTAACAATTAAGTAATATCTATATATACATGATAATTAATGATTAGTATTTGTTCACAGATAGATGATTTAGCGAATTAATTAAGATTGAATATTATCTTGGGAGGGCCACTGAGTGGAATCAAGCAAGAATGCCAGAGACTCTAAATCGAACTTAGTATTATTGTGGTGATCATCTTGGAGACAATTAGGTTCATCCCAGCCCCCAAAATATGGGTCGTCCGCGAGAGCATGAGCATCCATGGAGTCGCCAAAGTTGAAGAAATCCACGTGGTTTTGATCATAGTCCTCCTTTACACTACTATAAATGGGTTGTTGCTGTTGAGGCAAGTACTTCAGGTGGTCTGCTTCTTCTGCTGCTCCTGCTGCAGGGACTACCACTTTGGTGCACCTTGTGGCCTTTGTTCTTATAACTGTACTTGATCTTGGAGCATCCTGCGGTGGAGACGATGATGATTCACCTTTGGCTTTCTTTGCCAGAGTTGTGTTCCAGTAGTTCTTGATTTCATTGTCTGTTCGTCCGGGTAGCCTTCCCGCAATCAGAGACCACCTGTACATATATACGTTGCCATTAGCATTTCATTTCGTTGATATTCTCATGCAATGGCGGAGCTAGGGGTGGCCAGAGTAGGCACCGGCCCACGCCAGCCTTCTCAAACTCCATTAATTATACAGTAATAATGAAATTCAATAATTTTAACAATAAGTATCTCAGTCTAATCTAATAGTAGTGATGTCATCATAATTTATCTCACAGAGGCTCACTATAGACTCTTGAACAAAATTCTGACTCCGCCACTGATCTCATGCAATAGCATATGCTAGAAGTTAATTAAGGAATATGAGAAAGAACCTGTTGCCAAGAAGCTTGTGGAGCCTGAGAATGAGATCCTCCTCGTCGCTAGAAATGTTGCCTCTTTTGATATCGGGTCTCAGGTAATTGAGCCATCTGAGCCTGCAACTCTTGCCACACCTCTTCAAACCTTCATGCATTTTCAACACCATCCATTAATTTAATACCATACATATTTAAGGTTTTAGTAGAACATATATTGAGAGAAAAAAGAAGTACCAGCTCTCTTGGGGAGGTTTCTCCAATTGCCTTCTCCATGGGCTCTGATGTAAGCTGTGAGAATTTTGTCTTCCAAGGAAGTCCAAGTTCCTCTGTTGAGCCCTTCCTTGGAGCAGCATGGCCTTCTTCCCATTTCTCTCACCTCAATTTCAACATGGAGGACCCCTATGTCATCCCTTTTATAGCTACTTAATTAATAATGCCAATCAACCACCTTGGTAGAAATAAGAGAAATTGTCTCATTGATTGATGTGAATGAATTATGATAACCAGTACAAGATAAACTCTTTAGTATAAGAGGTTAAAGAATATTAGAAATAAGAAATTAAAATAAAATTTACTAAATACAATGTATTTTTTAGTTTCACTAATACATTTTCTAATTCTACTAAACTTAAAACTAAATCTCCACACTCACCTTCAAATTGGAGCTTGTGATAAACAAACCATTGCGAGAGCTTGAATTTTATATCTTTAGGACTTCCGACAGCACTAAATGGGTTGTTGAAGTTGATTTTAATGACAAATGAATGCAAAACTTTGGTTATCGACGGAGAGCACAATCAGTGAGGGCCGACAAGAAGAAGACGACAATGTTGATGTCACTACACTGACAATTAACACCAAGAAGTTGTTGGAGGTTCCTTGAAAAAAAAATACAGAGGTGTTCGGAAAATAAAAATTACAAAAAAAAAACCCAAAAAGTTATAAAAAAAAGAAAATTAAATTAGAGCTCTCGATCATAAGTTTTGAGAACCTCTTGCAGCTTCCGAATTCCGACGATAACCTTTGGCTACTTGTCGGACCAATAATTTTTTTTTTTTGTAAAATTTACAAATAGGAAATAAGTTAGAACAAAAACAACTAAATTTTCCAAAATTCAACAATTTCACTTACACCTTTCTTAGTTTTACTAAACTTAAAATTGAACCTTTGCACTTATTGTACGTAACCATTGGGCTAATTATTATTAGGTACACTCCATATGTATTATCTAATTAATTAATTGCCCTACCTAGTTGAATTTTTATGCCTAAAAAATGACACACATTTCATAACCTCTATAATTGATCCACATTGTTTCAAAATGCTTCAATGCCCTCAACTACTACGATGCAGAAAACCAAACCAAATTACAAAATTTTGAAATCAATGAACAACCTATTTACTAATTACATGTGTTTTTTTGATGCAAGACAAGTCTCTTCTTGAGACAAATAATTTCAGTTTTTCTTACTCCTCTTTAATCTTCAGTGGTAGAACTTCTTCAAAAAAAAATTTATTAGCATCATCAACATCTCTGATGGTTCTGATGGAATTTGAACCTGATACTTCTGAAGAAAAATTCAAGTATGTTAAACCATTTGATCTGATGGGTGTTGGTACTTCTTCAACTGAGACCGTTAAAATTGTTCAAAACTTTTTTATATTATCCTTCTGAGCCTCTATCTTCGAGTATCGTCAATAACGCAACGAAGAAGAAGGAGCTTTATAGTGTGGGGTGTGCCCCGTAAATGAGGTTAAAAAAAATCCACGTCAGCCTCTCTTTTTTTAGTAGAATGTGCCACAAAAGCATCATTTAATGACTGACTGAACTAGACCTA
Organism: Pelargonium myrrhifolium; assembly: GCA_036897405.1. NCBI lineage: Eukaryota > Viridiplantae > Streptophyta > Magnoliopsida > Geraniales > Geraniaceae > Pelargonium > Pelargonium myrrhifolium. Next base: position 7,625 of record JAYMTK010001826.1, on the reverse strand, counting down.
AAGATAGGTACAAACACAGGTAAAAAATACAAACAAATTTTTGGTACTAATTCTATAATATAAATTTGAGTACCATTTTAAGTATATGATATAAGTTTTAGGTACCAAAAATATATTTAATCTTTTTCTTTTGCGTGTTAACTTGCTTATATTTGTATACACCTACTCTCTTATATACACAAAGCATAAAATTTATGGTTTTTTGATGCCAGTCCTTTTTAGATCTTGGGTTCCTTCTCAGTAGTTGTAATATTCTTCTGGCATCTTGTGCTTTATAATAACAACTAAATATTAATTAGGCCCACCCTCATATTAATTGGTCCCTTTCTAGTCCCTTGTGTGGGTTTATAAATATACTAGTAATAGCTAGTATTTCAAACTATATATTGAATTTTCCTTCCATAGCCCAGCATACACCAGACATCCATTAACATTTAGTGCAAAACTATCAGTATTGGGCCAATATTAATAATGAATAGATCTAAGGTAGATGTTCTTTCTTCTTCTTCTTTAATTTTTTTTTTAATAAGGGGAGATGTTCTTTATTCCATATTTATACAAATTTTCTTTTAGGGCAAGAACTAAATATTATCTTTTAAAATTTGAATTAAACAAATGATATCTAGACATACCAAAGGCATGTGGGCCAAGTGGTTTAAGCACTTGAGATTCTTTTTGAGGTCTCGGATTCGAGCCTCCTTGCCGGCGATATGGGGTGAGGGTTTTGGGTTATTTGGGTGGGGTGGGGTGGGGTTATGGATTAAAGGGGAGAGCTACCCCATGTTGTGTAGCTCCTGTCAAAAAAATGATATCTAGACATAATAATACAATTTCCTTCCATTAAGTTTTTGTGGAAGTCAGGTTGGGGGTGCCAATAATATTGAGTTGTTATGTAATTAGGTTGAACTCGCAGTCATCGATTTTGACATGAGGAAAGATAGTATTGCAGTAACCATTGGAAAGTGTCATCCACAGATGGTAAGAAATAATTTAGTTCTAACATGATTGTATTTGTTTGTTATGTTTCAAACTTTAATTATATGTTCTTTTTCATAATAATATATTCATATTGTAGATTATTATTATGTCGTGGATGCGGGCTATCCTAATATTCCTGGATTTTTTGCTCCTTTCGTGGTGAACGATATCATTTGAGAGATTTTGAAGGACGTGGTCGAATTAGAAGAAAGTACGAATTATTCAACTATAGACATTCATCATTACACAATGTCATTGAACGAGTGTTTGGTGTTTTGAAGGCCAAATTTCCTATTTTGACATTTATTCCGGGTTATTCTCTTCGGCGACAAAAACTAATTCCAATAGCATGCATGTTGTGCATTGCACAATTATATTATAATGGAAGATAGAGCTGATAGATTATTTACAATGTATGTGTTAGATAGATTAGTTATGTTGTATTTATCTTACATATGTATCTATTTTGTTGTATTTATCTTTCATAATTATTCTTGTAATCATTGTATTTATATTGTGATAATACAAATTAGAATCCTCAAGGGGAATTATACTCTAACATGGTATTCATATTACGTTCCTTTTTCCGCCGTTCTTCTCCCCTCGGCTAAACCAATACGTATTACCGTACTATGCAAAATAAAATTGCGATATGCGATCTGCTCATTGTTGTACTCTCTGCTTGTTGCGGCTTTCGTGAATAATCCGGCTCATACTCACATTGTGCTCTTGGTCTTTATCAGGTCAGTATTTTCCCTCTTGTTATTTTCTTCTTTTCATTATTTCGTAAGTACCTTCATCATGTCTTCTACTCAATCCGAACTCAGTTCTTCTGTGTCACCTTCCTCTCAATCTCTTTTTCATCCGGCTTATACAGTTACCAATGCAACCAATTTTGTGCCAATTAAACTCAGTACTAAGGATCCGCGCTATCAACATTGGCGTGAGATGTTTAGAAAATTATGTTTGAGTCATTCAGTGCTTGGCTATATTGATGGCACTACAAAACCAACTGATGCCAATGATACTACTTGGTATCGTACTGATGCAATCGTGGGTACTTGGCTATTTGTCACTGTCCACCAAGATTTACTCTCTGATGTTTTTAAAATTGGTGCGTCTGCTCAAGAAATTTGGGACGCCATTGAATTTCTTTTTTGGGATAATAAAGTTTCCCGAGCTCTTCATCTCAAAGAACAACTTTTTAATTTCAAAAAAGGTGATTTAACTATTACAGATTATTGTCAAAAATTCAAACACTTTTCTGATTCCCTTGCGGATGTTGATCATCCCATCTCTGATCAAGATCTGGTTCTTCAAACACTTCATGGTCTTCCCGGGTCATATTCGAGTATTGTTAATATCATCCAACATCAAAAACCTTTTCCCTATTTTTCTGAAGCTCGTTCTATTTTGCTTCTTGTTAAAACTCGTCAGATTCGTTAAACTCCTATTTCTCACCTTCCTGATTCTTCTACCCTCCTTGTTGCTCAATCCCATTTAAACTCGTACCAACGTAATAATTGAAAAGGAAAGGGTGAATAAAGGGAAAATATTAATCGGGTTTTGACTCAAGGTGCATCTAATTTTTGGGTCTTCTCGGTTTCGCACCTGCACATTATAACAGGTCACAGTCAAATTTTGCTCATCATCAACGTGGACCGCCTGCTGCCCAATCTGCTCAGTCCGTGGGCCAGCCAATGTTAGCAGCCCAGTCCTTCTTCGTGGGCCAGCAGCCAGACATAGTCCAGCACCCATATGAGGGCTTGCAATTACCATTTTTGGCCCAACAACAGCCACACTCCATGTGGGCCTCTTCCGCTTCAGCAACCCATCTTAGTTACTTGGGCTCTTACACACCAGCACCACTGCCATCTCATGTTCCTCTCCCACAACAGTTCAGCCCAAGTCCAGCTCCTCCAATGGCTTTGTTCACTGCACAACCAACACAGAATTATGTGCATGCGTCACCAGCTCCTCAGCAACATTTTTCACCGTCCTCTGCATCCGGTCAGCAGCCTTCCACTGACATCTCAAATTTATTTTCGACCATGACCTTTCGACAACCAAATGTAGATTGGTATATGGATACTGGTGCTAGCTCACACATGGCTTCTTCTCCAGATATACTTTCTTTTTCTCTTCCTTGTGTAAATTCAAGTTCCATAATTGTTGGTAATGGTGCTTCACTTCCTATTACTCATGTTGGTAATTCTTTTTTGCAATCTCCTCTATCCTCTTTTTCTCTTAATAATGTTCTTGTTTCTCCTCATATAATTAAAAATTTAATATTTGTGCGTTAATTTACTAAAGATAATTCTTGCTCTATTGAATTTGATCCATATGGTTTTTCTATGAAGGATCTGGTGACCGGGGTTCAAACCCTTAGATGTAATAGCTCTGATGATCTTTATCCTGTTTCTCCATCTTCGATCTTGTCTGCTTCTCGTCCCGCTCTCTCTCTTACAGCTGTTACCTCTACCATTTGGCATCTTCGTTTGGGACATCCTGGTCCAGCTATTTTTGATTTTTTATTTTCTAAACGTTTTGTTTCTTGTAATAAGGATGCATCTGACAGTTTGTGTCATGCTTGCCAGTTAGGAAAACACCACCGTCTTCCCTTTTCTAGTTCTCAGTCTCGCACTTTATCTTCTTTTGATATAGTACACTATGATTTGTGGACTTCTCCTATTGTTAGTTCAAATTTATTATTTTAAGATGACTTTACGCATTTTTTATGGGTTTTTCCTCTTCGTGCCAAATCTGAAGTGTTTAATATTTTTTCTTGAATTTCGTAACTATGTAAAAACTCAATTTCAAAAGACATCAAATCTTTTCAATGTGATAATGGACATGAATTTGACAACTCCTCTTTTCACTCTTTTTTTTTCCGAACAAATGGTATTCTTTTTCGTTTTTCTTGTCCTCACACCTCCCCTGAAAACGGTAAAGCTGAATATATTATTTTGCACTACAAATAATATCGTTCGCACTCTTCTTTTTCAAGCTCAATTGCCACCTTCTTTTTGGGTTGAGGCCCTTCACATGGCAGTTCATTTGTTGAATATCCTTCCAACAAAATCTCATTATTTTCGAACACCGTTTGAGGCACTTTACAATACCGCTCCTATTTACTCCCATTTGCGTGTCTTTAGTTGTCTTTACTATCCAAATCTTTCTGCTACTACAACTCATAAATTGGCTCCTCGTTTTATAGCTTGTCTTTTTTTGGGGTATCCTTCGAATCATCGTGGATTTCGTTGTCTTGATCTCTCCTCTAATAAAATTATTCTTTCTCGTCATATAATTTTTGACGAATTTGTATTTCCTTACTCCTCTTATCATTCTCCTATTCCATCATCTTTTTATGATTTTCTATCAACTGACGATGTGCTTCCTCTTCGGCTTTCGGATGTGTCAATCCCTTTATCTTCTTCTCATATTCTCAAACCACCATTAGATCCTCCTCTCTCGGTTCCTCCTAGTCAAACTTCGACTACTATCGCTCCTACAACTTCATCTCATTCGAAGACCACACGTGCCAAACATGGCATCTTTAAACCTAAGGTCATTTTCGATCTTTCTGCTACTACTCTTTCTCATTCACCACTTCCACGTTCATATGTCCAAGCTCTTCAAAAACCCTTTTGGAAGGCTGCCATGGATGATGAGCTCTCTGCTCTCCATTCCAACAAAACATGGGAACTAGTCCCTTGTCCACCTCATATTAACATTGTTGGATCGAAATGGGTATATAGGCATAAGTTTCGTTCTGATGGTTCTATTGAACGTTACAAAGCACGTCTCGTTGCTCAAGGTTTTACTCAACAACCTGAGTTCGATTACGATGATACTTTAAATCATGTTGTCAAACCTGCGACGATCTGGACTGTTCTTAGTCTTGCCATTTCTCGTTCTTGGTCTATTCGTCAACTTGACGTTAAAAATTCTTTCCTTTACGGTCATCTTCTTGAGACCGTTTACATGAAACAACCACCCGGTTACACGCATCCCTCTTTTCCCAATCACGTTTGTCGCCTCTAGAAGGCTTTGTATGGTCTTAAACAAGCTCCTCAAATTTGGTACCATCGCTTTGCAACCTATCTCTCTTCCTTAGGTTTCATCAGTAGCAAGGTCGACACATCCTTATTCATTTTTCGTCAGGGGGAGCTCACAACTTTTCTTCTCCTATATGTTGACGATATCGTTCTCACGGCTTCCTCGGATCAATTACTCACCTCTCTCACTTCCCATATTTCCTCTGAGTTTGCCATGACCGACCTCGGAAATCTCCATTACTTTTTTGGTATTTCAGTTGTTTCATCCCCTTCTGGTCTGTTTCTTTCCCAAGAAAAATTTGTGCGTGAAAACCTTCAACGTGCAAATATAACATCGTGTAACTCATGTCTCACTCTTGTTGATTAAAAGGCAAAATTATCTGCCTCATCTGGCCCTTCGGTTTTGGATCCCTCTCTTTATCGGAGTCTCGCCGGTGCTTTTTAGTATCTCACTTTCACTAGCCCCGATATTTCTTATGTTGTGCAACAAATATGTCTAGTCATGCACGATCCCTGAGAGCCTAATTTTCATGCTCTCAAAAGGATTTTACGATACCTTCAGGGAACTCTTTCTCATGGTCTTCTCATTCGCCCCTCTTCTACTACTTCTCTCATTGCTTACTCTGACGCCGACTGGGCAGGTTGTCCTGACACACGTCGATCTACTTCCGGTTATTGTGTTTTTCTTGGTGACAACCTTATCTCTTGGTCCTTCAAACGTCAACACGTTGTTTCTCGATCTAGCCTGAAGCTGAATACCGCGATGTCGCTAATGCCGTTGCTAAAACCACTTGGTTGCGTAATCTTCTTCTTGAATTATATAGTGCCCCTTCCAAAGCTACTGTTGTTTTTTGTGATAATATGAGTTCTGTATATTTATCTTATAATCTTGTCCAGCATCAACGCACCAAACATGTTGAACTTGATTTACATTTTGTAAGAGAAAAAGTTGCTAAAGGAGAGGTTCGTGTATTGCATGTACCGTCCTCATACCAGTTTGCTGACATTTTTACGAAGGGTCTCTCCTCTTCACTTTTTGCAGAGTTCAAATCCAGTATGAACATCCGCGAGGCTCTTGTTCCGACTGCGGGGGCGTGGTAGATAGATTAGTTATGTTGTATTTATCTTACATATGTATTTATTTTGTTATGTTTATCTTTCATAATTATTCTTCTAATCATTATATTTATATTGTGGTACTACAAATCAGAATCCTCAAGGGGAATTATACTCTAACATTATGGAAGAGATGGAATGGAATTTGATCATGAAACTGATATTGATGTATTCGCGTATTCATCGTGTTCTTTGTGTCCAACCGCGAAGACCCGATCTTGATTATTTTATAATCCGTTTGTGTAGAAATCTTATTCTCACGCCGAAGGTGGTACCCTAGAAACACATTTGTGGCCCGCTTGACGGTGCGTTCTGTACGCATGTTACAGGTCACTGATTGGACTTGGAGCACTGCTTCCACCAAATACTTGAAGACCCAAAGACCTAATCAAGACAATCAGACCCAGTCAACCTGTTTGACCTTGAAAAAAAAAATCGACGACGATATATCGACATCTTGATTTTGACCAAGTTAAAAGAGTCAAATCACCCATTTTCCTCATATATATAATGAAGTAGACGACATCTCATTAAATTTCACTTATACTCATTTTAATGAATTTGTGAAATCGAAACCACTCTATTTTTATTTTTAAATGAGGTATTGCAACCTCTTTTGACAGTATAGTCTAAGTCAATTAATTCTGGCTTAAACTAGAGTATCTATATGTTTGTATCTATATATGTATGTATATATAAAGCTAGTTATATGCATGTCATTTTAGTAGTCCACTGTTTTCAAGAAAGTGATGTACATATAGGGTCAATTTTGGCAGTACTGAATAGCCCAAAATAATATACAGCTTCGAGTTTCTGCATTACCAAAATAATAAAAACTTATTTTATGGGTCCATTTTCATGAGTACATATTGGCTGGTCCTGAATGTTCTCCACCGTGTGAATAACAAAAGGCACAACTGGGTGGAGAAGATGATAAACATATCAATATCAGGAACATGCCCTAGGATCTCCCTTCTTCAAGTATATATTTTAGCTTATTCTCTAGTTTCTTCTTTATCCTTTCCTTTTTCTATTTTATTTTTACATTTCAATTTTTTTTCTCATTTTTATTTTATTTATGTTTGTAATTTGCACGTACCAACTCCTTGAGTTTCACTGCAAGAAAAATTGAGAGTTGTGACGAAAAATATGTGAGAGAAATTTTTCATCACAAATTGTGACATTAATTATATTTTTGCGTCACATGCATTATGAGTTTCACAGATATTGATTTTTATTGCAAGTAGTGGTTTCTTAATCTAACATAATTAGTGAATTAATTAGCAATTATTCGATATGGTTGAAGTTGGTCTTTCTTTTTTTTTCCTTTAGGGTTCTAAGAATCTTTTTTGTGATTTTATTCTTAGTCATTTTTTAGTGTGAAGAGTCAATGCAATGACAACATACTAAAACAATGAACACTTTTGTTTGAGCAAATTTGACTGCGGTCAAACTTTGCCCACAGCGGCGTCG
>JAYMTK010001825.1:0-15316 GCA_036897405.1 Pelargonium myrrhifolium | reverse complement strand
AGGGTAGTCATATGTAAATCGTGTATAATACAGGGGTGTCATGTGTAATTAACCCACACATGATTGATAGCTTCAGTTTTATAAAGAGTAAATATTTTCCAATAGTAAGACCGAATTATTTTTTTGGGTCATCAACTCATTTGGTCACTGTACTATCAAAAGATGACCAATTTGGTAACTGAACTTTAAAATGGAACACTTTGGTCACTATAGTATACAAAAGTGAACCAAGATGGTTATTGCCGTCCAATTCCGTCAAATCCTCCGTTAAGTTATGCTGATCTGGAACCTAGATGCCACTGTCATGTTATGATTGGTTGAAATTAAAAAAAAAACTTATTAGTTTAAAGTTAGAATTATTTTATCATTAAAATATTATTTATTTCTATTTCTTCTTCTTCTTCTTCTTCTTCTTCTTCTTTAGGGTTTGAACTTTCTTGTTCTAGCTGCCGATTGCTTGAAATAGTAGATGGAGCAGCAGAGGGTGGGCTGGCTTGGAGGTTGAAGAGGAAGCGACAGTTCACAGCAGGCACCAACCGGGTCCGCTCCATAACCAGTTTCCGGCGACGCGCTCCTAGCCGCCGTGGTTGAGGGCGCCACTCTGTCTGCGCCAAAGTTCTTCGCCGGTGAGGGTCGAACCAGATAGAGAACTTCTTCGACGATGGCAAGCGGCGGCGGAGGCCCTCTGCTCCGGTGGCTCTATCTTCGAGAGAGAGAAAGAACTGAGGGGTTAAGATTCATGGGTTTTGGGTTTTGATTTGGGGTTCGGGTCTTGAGATGTGAGATTTGAAATTTGAGATTTGGGGTTTGGGTTTTGGGTCTTGAATATCATTGATAAGTTTTTTATTTGAGTTTTTAGATTGATTTGGGGATTAGAGATTTTATATTTGAGATTGATTTGTAACTTTGATTGAAATTTGGTTGTGTTTGTTATGTTTATGAGTTTTCCGGCGAACTCATGATTTTCCGGCGAATAAATAAACAAATGAATTTTAATAAAATAAAATAAAACCAAATTTATTTAATTATAATAATTAAAACATCAACTAACCAATTAGATATCGATACGTGTCAAGACTTATTTAAAAATATTTAAAAACGTCAACTCAGTGCTGACTGTGTATTATTTATTTATTTATTTTCATATTATTTTTATTTTAAAAAAATCCAGATCATCATGAGTTAACAAAGAATTTAACGGAACTTAACAGCGGTGACTATTTAGGTTCACTTTTGTATACTATAGTGACAAAAGTGGTCAATTTTAAAGTTCAACTACTAAATTGGTCAAATTTAGTACAAGAGTAGATGATCCTAATTTTTTTGTTTGACTTTCGTCAACCGTTTCTATCGTGTTACTACGTGTGTCTCTATATCACTCTTAATTTCTTCCTGCGCCATTTCGTATCACTCTTCCTTTCTTTTTGTACCATTTCAATGCCATTAACATCGCTCGAATGTCATTAATGTTGTGTAATATGAACTATTTAATAATGTTTTCTCTGAACAACGGTTCCTCCCTGTAAATATAAGGGTATCGTGCCGTTGCAAGACATGATTTCGGCACCTGTCTGTATCAAGAAAAATAATGTTTCTTCTTAAAAATAATAACTATTCATTAATGAAATATAACAGAATTTCATACAGTAAATATGAATTTTTCAATTACACAAACTTAGTTAATAAAACTTCACGAAGACACTATGTAACAAGTTGAGATAACTACACATTAGTATCATGTTAGATACACCTTGTGCACGTTACTATTTTAAACTTTTTTTCGTTGCACATTATTACCATATACTAAATTTTTTCATTCCATCAGTTAACTTTGACGGAATTTGACTCTCTCTCATCATGTGTCATGCACATGACTTTACAATTTTTTTAAATGCCGATTTTGCCATTCTTCTACAGTGGGTCAAGAACATGTTTAGCCAGAAACTTTAAAATATTGCCAGAAAAACATTTTCTTTTTTGTTTAAAACAAAAAATTTACTTGAACACAAATCTAAATCCAACCAATTGAGAAATAAAGAAATCTAACACAAACAGATGAGCACACATCTCATTTTGAACACAATCCTCACAATCCCAAAAACACCAACATTTTCTTCTTAGAGCTCAACAAAAGTCAAAATTAAATCCACATCACAACATCACTCCGAAACAAAACCACAAAACTCAGAACTTGAATTCAAGTCTCACATGCCACAACTGTTACAATCTTTTGAGACCTAAAGGCTCAAACTTTCTCCAAATACAACCCAAATCCATGACGCCACCCAGACCTACCTCGTCGGCCGGATCCCCCCTCCGCCCAAATCCTCAAGGTCAGCCAGTCCGACAAGGACCACCGCATCACCGTCACCATGGGCCGCAACGAGGAGATCATTGATTGCTTCGCCGACGTCATATTTCGTTGGATCCTCCTCTACCGCCGCACCAATTTCAGAAGCTTCCACAACCCTCAGGACTTCACCTCCACCCCGAGCTCCGAGATCTGCTACTTTGAGCTCACCTTCCACAAAAAAACACAAAAACATCGTCCTCAACTCCTGCCTACCACATATCGTGAAAGAGGCAAAATCAATCCACAACGAGGTGAGGACTCTCAAGATCTTCAATGTGAATCACAGCCACATGTACGAAAACCTCTCCAACAAGTGGAATCCGGTGAATTTGAACCATCCAGTGACGTTTGCGACGTTGGTGATGAAGGCAGAGCAGAAGAAGGCAGTTCTGGCGGACCTAGAGAGGTTTGTGCGGCGGAGTGCCGGCGGGGCTGTGCAAGAGGGAATGGATTTGGGGTTGAGAGAGAAAGAAAGAGAGAGAGAGAGAGAGAGAGAAACAACTGATGTTCTTCATTTTGTTTTGTTTTTTCTATTTATTATTATAAAAATAAAAAATGAAGGGTATTTATATTTTTTTACAAGTTTACTGACAACCCATCTAACAAATTGAAAAAAATAAAATAAGGATAATAACATGCAATGACATAGTAGTAACGTGAAAGAGGTGTATCTAACAGAGTAATAACGTATAATTTTTTTAATAAGTTAAATAGCAAGAAAAAAAAATCAAACAACCATTAAATTAGATAATATATTTTTTATAGGCACTTAAAATGTCATATAGACACTTTCGTGAATTAATCAATTTGTACAGAGAAAGCACTTTGGAGTGGAGCCCTGTTTTGCTCAAGCTAGTGAAGACTTTACCGAAACAAGAGCTTGACTTCATGGTGAGCTCATCGTATGCCAGAAAGCTCATGCCTCACTATGAAGCAGAAATCCAGGGTCAGATGGTTGTTAGATGGGGATCAGAATACGAGCTATTTTCACCGTTGTGGAAGCATCCGGCATGCCCATAACAGGATCAGGGTGTGGATAATGAAGGTCGTTGGGTAACTAATCCAGCTCGGTAAAGGCAATTGCTCAGGACTTCTTCAAGAAGCGCCTCTCGAAGGCGAATTTGGCCACTCCATCAAAGCCTCCTCTAGTCTTCAAGCGCATCTCGGCCGAGCAAGCGACTAACATCAAGAAACCATTCACGGAGCAGGAAATTAAAGCAACAATTTTCAACTGTGACGGCTCAAAAGCACCTGGACCAGATAGCTTCTCCATGGCTTTTTACCAGCTTGCTGGGACTTTTTGAAGCTAGAAATCATGGCTTTTGTTCAAAGTTTCCAATCAACCTCCACCATGGGAAAAGGCATTAATGCTGCACATATTGCCCTAATTCCAAAGATCGATTCGCCACAATCATCGAACGACTATAGACCTATAAGCCTGGTATCATCGGTTTACAAGATTGTGTCAAAGGCACTCGTTGCTAGACTAAAACCCCTCATGGCCGACTTGATAAGCGATGTGCAAAGCGCTTTTGTTAAAGATCGCCAAATTACCGACAACATCCTCATTTCCAATGAAATCCTCCATCATCTCTGAGCAAAAAAGGAACCATCGAATTTTTTCAAGCTAGACTTTCAACACGCTTTTGATTGTTTGGACTGGGAATACATCAATTTTTGTATGCAGGGAATGGGTTTCAAGTAAAAATTCAGGTCATGGATTATGGTTTGTCTGCAAACCTCAATCGCTGTCCTCTTAAACGGGTCCGCTTCGAACAATTTTCAAGCATCACAGGGGGTGAAGCAAGGTTGCCCCCTATCTCCGTTTCTTTTCATCATGGTTGGCGAATCGCTCCACCTACTACTCGAAAAGGCGAAATCTAAAGGTCTGTTCGCCGGCACCTCCATCGATCGGCTTAACATATCGCACCTCCAATTTGCAGATGATACACTTCTTTTTTTTAAAGCGGACAACTTTGCATCAGATTTCTCAAATGTAAGAAGAGCCCTCATGTACTTTGAACTTATCTTCAAACTTTTGCATGGCTAGCTTCTTTAAACTGCATACCCACCACTTGTTTTCTGGAAAATAGAGGGGTCCCTATACCTATTGCGCAGTGTAGATGCGTGCTATGCACATCGGATTGGGAAGACTGTATCCACCTCTTGATGCGATGCCCGTGGTCGAGTTCGGTTTGGTCACTCATACTGAGATGGTGGGGCGTGAGTGCCGTGTTTCCCAAATCAGTCGCAGACCTGCTTACACAGTGGACCTCTATGGTTCGTTGTACAAAGCCAGTTGCACATGTGTGGGACCTAGTCTGCATGACCACGTTGTGGCATATTTGGCTCGCAAGGAATGAGGTCGTCTTCCAAAAGGTAGTGGCAAATCACGAAACGACATTCTGGAAAATTCGGAATGCAACCTTCGCAGTCATCTCAGCCAATTCAGACGCAACCGGCGATGCTGAGAAGACGTTCCATGCTTGGTCCTCTTCTCCTTGGAGGTTTCTTTCCGTTTAGGCTCGGTTGTGAAACATAGAATTCGGTCTACTTGTACTTTTTCATTACTCTTCTGTACTTGAAGATTTTGATTAATAAAGTACATATTATCGATCAAAAAAAATGAGTAGAATGGTTCTACAATTACATTTATAGAACAAATACCTCATTATATTCTTGTACGTGTTCATTGTTCTTGAGATTGTCCATGTTTTCTACTTTTAAAAAATAGAATTCACAAAATTCCGAAACCTAAATTTGTATAGTCAAAATTACAAAAAAAAAAAAAAAACTCAAATTACAATCTCAAGAAGATCAAGAACAAGAGGAACAATAAATACAACAATATAATAGGTATTATTATAAAAAAATGATCACTCTGTTAAAGTTAATTGATGAAATGGGTAATTGCATATGAACCTCATGTACTTATACATTTTGCACGTGAACATCCTAAAGTTTTATTTTAATTTTTAACTACCATGTACTATGCCGGGGGGCTCTCTGTCTCTTCACCATCAATTAAGTGTCAAAAAGACCAGAATACTATTGAGTTTATAACTTTTTTTCAATTTTTAAATTTAAATAATATTTTTTTGAAGGAATTTAAATAATAACAATTATTATTAAATTAAATTAAAAAAAAAGAAAGAGAAGAATGGTAAAATGAGCATTTATAAAAAAAATTTAGGTCATGTGCATGACACATGATAAAAAAAGGAATATTTCGTTAAAAATGGAATATTTTGTGATGGAGAGGCTCCCGACATAGTACATGATAGTTAAAAGTAAAAATAAAATTTTAGGGTATTCATGTGCTAAACGTGTAAACTATAAAGAGTTCATATGCAATTACCCCTTAATGAAATGAGTTTGCCCACATTTAAGTGGATATTTAATTCTATTAAAATTCAGTTCCTTAGTAAATAATTTTTTTCCTTCAAAAAAATATTTTTGTATTTTTGTATTGTTTTATGAATGCTTCTAGTTTTTTTTTAATAAAATAAAACTCATATATTAATAATAAAAAATAGAGTTGTTCCTACACAGTACAAGAGAAAAATAGTAAATCTATCTACCCAAGTACATCTGTCAAGCTTATTGACCCACCCATTCTCAAAAGAGACCCAAGTAGACACAACAGGACAATGGAACATGAGAAATTCGGATTCTCAAATTTAGTTAAGTCATAGCCATGAAGACAGTTGATCCTAACAATAAGACACAACCTAACCCCAAACCGACTATGGGAGCTCTACTATTTCCTCGCCGGAGTACCACTATTCTCATCCTCACAACCTGAGGCGAATCCCCTCCTCGAAACCCACCGACCCCACGTTTTTTTTTGACCCCTCTGGATTCCCCTCCCCAGTCAACTCCACCAATGACGCTCTATCCATCCCATATTCCCATTACTTTTCCGCTTTCGCTTGTATACGGAACAATTTCATCGTCTCTATTCTCTTGTTCCTCCACCTCCTAATATGGTGGTATGCAATTTTATCATATATTTTCAATATTTTGGAGTGTAGTACAGTACTTGTGATAATGGAGTGGACTCGGACCAGCTGGTTTTTTCTCACAGGCCCAGTTGTAAGATAATCCAGCCCAAAATTCGATTTCGATCCATTTAGTTTTGTCGTTTTCCGATGGCTTGGCTTGGCTTGGCATGTCCGGAGTTGACAAAGAAGATGATGATGAATCTTATGTAAATGCCCCTTTGTTGTTGTATACACTATACTCTGTGTGGTACTCCACTCTCCAACACACCATAACCTCACTGCAAATTTCAATCCATGGCTTCTCTTACCGGTTCGCTCGTCCCCATCACTAATTCTCAGATCCACTCCTTTCCTGGTATTTCCCCCCTCTTATTCTTCTTCTTTTTCCCTTTACTTGGATTCAGTTTTTGTTTGTGATTTTCTTGTTTTTTGCTTATGAAACCATCTCCTCCTTTATATCTTGCTCTGGTCCTCTTCTTTCCAAGATCTGAACTTTGTCCTTGGATTTAGTACCCATTTATTACCTTTGGGATTTGGTGTCCAAGAACCCTCCAGTCATGTTGATTTTGCTGCAAAATTGACTTAAATCTCCTATGGGTACTTGATTTTTAGGGCTTAATTGTTATTCCAATGGTGTGATTGTTAGGGAGTACATGAGAACCTATATCTTGAACTAATTTGAGGTTTTATAAATGTGTGTTGCTTAGCATATCAATCTATATGCTGTTCATGTGAATGTTTTCAGCCTTATTGATTTGATTGTTTTGTCTTCTGATTCTTTGAACTGATTGTATTTGCTAAATGTTTGATGATAGGTTCTTTAAAACCAAATGACCAGTGTGCTCTGAAAATTAGGCCCAGCCACAGTAACCTAAAACTTAAGAAGTCACTCACTGTCCGTGCCAGGTATGCATATTATTACTGTTTTAAGTATTAAGAATGTTGTTTAGAATCTTAATCTTTAATTGTGCGGCTTGAAAGTAGATAGTACAACTGATGTGTGTTGGTTTATGCAAGCATTTTTATTCATGTTGTGCTACGCTTTTGGTCATATATGTGAGTGTATTTGTACGGGAACTCGCACACTTGTCCACATTGTTCAGTATTCTTTTCAATCTACTCAATTGCATTATTTGCTTTCAGCTTAAAGAGAAAATGAGTTCCCTTCTCTGGCTTTAAGTTGCCGATCTTATGCCTTTTACGTACATGAATCTAACTTGCAGCTATCTTATGCGCACTTGTGAGCATGTGTGTGCTCATATGTCCAGTATATGTTTCAATTTGTTTGTGTTTATCACTTTATCTACCTCTTGTAATATTTAGACATATTTCTCCTGAATCTCCTCTCTCTTTCTCTCAGATCTGATGGTGGAGGGTCTGGTGCTACAAGTCTCTTTGTTGGTGGCTTTGTGTTGGGAGGATTAGTTGTTGGAACACTAGGTTGTGTGTATGCACCCCAGGTATTTTTTCTTAATTTGAAACACTGCCTTTTCTGTCTACTTAATTTGAAGACCTGCAAGTCTGTAACTTTGCATGTCGCTTTGTTTCTCTTGCATGGTGCAGTAAACTTAGTACTATGTGTTACTGAATCTCATGGGGTTTCAAGTTTTACTTGCTTTACTGTTTAGTTTCATATGTACAATATGGGTTGTTCAGATAGTGTTAACTACTTGATGGTCGCTGATGATACATGAAAATTCACAACTTATATGGACGAATAATAAGGTGACACGTGACATTCAAAGTGTCTCCTTGACCTGTGAAAAAGTTATGATGGAGTCGAATCCACCTCCAACCATATCACGGGATCTAGGAAGCTCAACCATCGCAAGGAAGACCCTCATGATGCCTCCTCAACATTTAGTCACAGAGAAGCATATACATCTCAAAGGGGTTTAACGTCGTGGGTAGCTTCAAGAAGGAGCCTCCAACCTCTCAAAGGCCCTCAAGGATCTCTTAGCCTCCAAGGATCTCAGTGTCCTTTTAGACTCCATAGGTCACAAGGTTCTCTTGGCCCTTAAAGCTCCCCGCCTCGTCGGGAGGCGGCGAAGAAGCTCACAGTCGTACCTGGGCAACACATGAGTGGGTCAATATGGAGATTGACTTTGGCTTCAATGGTATTTACAGTGGCCGCTGTACTGATCCGTGGTGGTTCGGATTACGACGGCGGCGAGAGGTAGCTCACGACATCTCAACACCGCTAGTTCCCCCGGAAAAAAAACATGACCAAACGTCCCTCACTCTTTTGATAATTTTCAAGATGAGAGTTAGGGTTTTGGGGTGGTTAAAGGCAATGGAAATTAATGGCTGTTTCGGGAGATTGCAATGTTGGAATGAATAATGAAAAAAGAAAAGAAAAATGGAACAACAATGGTGATGGTAGAGAAGGCTTGTACATGTGATAGGCCTTTGAAGATGATGAAAAAAGAAAAAAAAAGTTCTTGAAAAATGTTGGAACACATGGAAAAACAAAAATGTCTCATAAATTTGTAACAACATCTATGCGGCGTCACGGTTTGGCGTCTAAGATCGACATAAAAGCAAAGTAACATCTTGGCTCTGCGCTTAAGATGGACACAATTTCGAAGTGACGTCTTGGCGTGGTGGCATCCAAGGCCGACACAACATCAAAAGGGTGTCCTAGCTTGGCGTCCAAGACCAGCACAAACGTGAAGTGACTGACATAACACCTAGGTGGTGTCATGGCTTGGCCTCCCTTGCCCTCCAACATAGAATTCATCTTTTCATATTTGCATGACATGTCCTACATCCAACAACTCATTTCTTTGAGATTTGCATGACATGACCTCCCTTCAAAAACTCATATCCTTGATATTTGTATGACATGTCCTTACTCCAAAAACTCGTCTATTTGGTATTTGCATGACATATCCTTCCTCCAAAACTAACTCTTTGATATTGGCCTCCCATACCTGCCAAGACACCATGCTTATCGAGGAAAAAAAATTTCTCTCCTGACATGGCCTCCCATACTTACCAAGAAATAAAAAAAAAATAAATTATCTCTTGGCATTGGCCTCTTATACCTACTAACACATATATTTCTCTCTTGGCATTTATCTCCCATACCTATGGAGACAAAAATTTCTCCCTTGACATTGGTCTCCATTTAACTACAAAATACCATACCTTTCAACTGGCGTGCAAGAATCACTTGCAACAAGAAAGAAAGAAAATTGACGTCAAATACTCCAGGATGATTTGAAGAATCAATATTATCCGGAGTGGGGGACAACTGATGATACATGATAATTCGCAAGTTAAACGAATGAATGATAGGACAACGAATGACATTTGAAGCGCCACTTGACCCATGAAAAAGTCAATGATGGAGTCGATCCTCCTGCGACTATATCACGGGATCTAGGATACTCGACCATCACAAGGAAGACACTCATGGTACCTCAACATTTAGTTCCAAGAGAAGCATATATCTCTCAAAGGCTCTCAAGGTTCTCTTAGCCTCTAAGAATATAAAGGTCCTTTTAACCTCCAAGGGTGTCAAGGTTCTCTTGGCACCTAAGGCCCTTAGCTGCATTAGGGCATCCGAGGCTCCCTGTTTCACTAGGACACATCCAAAACTCTCTGACTCATCGGGACACATATAAGGCTTCTCGCCCCGTCATGACACTAGGACATTCGAAAGAGAAGCCGTTCTTAGGGGCTCATATCCTCCTTGCGATGCTTGAAGGGCATGCGAAGATCGTAAGACTTATTCGGCACCTGCAAATGGTGCGTTCTAGTGGCTAGGATCTCGCATCTCTACCGTCCAATCATGTGCTGCCAATTCACCATGTTGTTTTGTGAGTATAAATACCCCCTCCTTAGGTGGAGAAATTGTTGGACTTTTCTAACTCTCATTCTCTACATTATATTTGATGTGCTCTAATTCTCTCGGTGATTCTTTCTCTCACGCTCAAGGTGAATTCCAGTGCACCACAACTGGTTTTCGCTAGTGCGTGTGTTCTTCCTTCTCAGGTTGTAAGTGGTGAGAGTTGGAGCTCTAGATCTTCAAGAGTGCACAAATCGTGAAAGAAAAGCAGTTTGTGAAATTGACTTAATCCGTTTAAGCCCATCAAATTGGTTCATTCTCAATAGCGGTTCTAAGGTTAGTTTGTGTTTTTCGTTACATGAGACATCTTGAATCTAAGTTATCCTTACATGTAGACAAGAAGACAACCCTAGTGTGTTTGCTTTGACCTGAGTCAAAACAATCATATCAGTTTCCAATGCCAAGAGGTAACTATTTTTCTTGGTAATTATGAGTGGCCAATGCCAAGAGATAACTTCTTTTTTTTCTTGGTAAGTATGGGAGACTGATGTCAAGAGAGAAATTTTTGTCTTTGTTGGTACGAGACACCATTACCAAAGAGTTAGTTTTTGGAGAGAGGACATATCATGCAAATACCAAAGGGATGAGTTTTTGGAGGGAGGACATTCTATGCAAATACCAAATAGACAAAAAATTTTGGAAGGAGGAAATGACATGTAAATACCAAAGAGATTAGAATTTTAGAGGGAGGACATGTCATGCAAATACTAAAGATATGAGTGTTTGGAGGAAAGACATGTCATGCAAATAACGAATATATGAGTTTTGTGTTGGAGGGTATAGGAGGCCAAGCCAGGCTACCTCTTGTGTGTTATACCGGTTCTTGACGCTAAACTAAGATGCGACTTCATGTTTGTGTCGGTCTTGGACGCCAAGCCAAGACGTCACTTCGTGTTTGCATAAGTTATGGGCGCCAAGCCGGGACACCACTTAGTTGTTGGAATGATATGCCAATACAAACTAGTGAGATATTTTTGTTTTTTCCACGTGTGTTACAACATTTTAGAAGAATTTTTTTTTCTTTGTTTCTTTAGCAGAGGTACAAGTGAGGCTCCATAGACCGCGCTGCACCAGACCTTAGCTCTTGATCATGCTTGACTCAAGAGAAATAAACCATTTGATTGAGCGTGCACGCGATCTTATGTGTGCCAAAATGCACCAGATCACTGCCTTAAAAATATCTCAACTACCCTATCTCATTCTCCTCCATGGACTTCACAGATCCGTCAGCCCCATCACTCCGCCAGGAGGTATCGCCCCAGAAAATAAGCATCAAATCAGAGCTTCTCAAATAAGCCCAATCCAGCTCTACTTTCATTTACATTTAACACTCGTTTGTTTCATGTGCATGTACGCATAAGTTATCTGCTTTAATTGACATTAATATGTTACTATATATTTGCTAGTTATTTTTGTGTTATTGCTGGTATAAGAAGACGTGTCTGTGTATTTAAATTATACTACTGCAGATAAGTGAGGCACTGGCCAAAACTGACAGAAAAGAGATGCTGAAGAAGCTGCCAAAATTTATCTATGATGAAGAGAGAATTTTGGAGGTAAGAATTGGTTCCTGCAATTTTCATCCGGATCATAAATGCTCAAATATTGAGCATGTTTGTTTTGTTCTTTTTAAAAACATGCTCATTTTGTACAACACTTATTTATAAAATGGGGTGATAATGATGTATTGTGGTATCTTAGTAAGTAGAATCTAGAACGCTTTAGGTATCGGCTCCAGAGCTGGGGTTGGGAGTCATAGGCATGAATTGAATGATTTCTAGTACTCAAATATAAACCGATGGGTGTTTTTATGAATTCCCACTTACATTTTGTTTGTATGATTACAGAAGAACCGCAAAATACTGGAGGACAGGATTGCTAAGCTGACTGCTGCTATCGAGAATGGTACTTCTACGAGTGGTTCCTCCGCGTCTTACTCACACGAATCTCCATATTATGATGAAGAAAAGGAAAGATACGTATAAAAGAAAATGCAAGCAAGTTGGAAGCTGCATGAGTATACAGAATCACATGTGAGACATGATTAGGATCAGAAACAATGTTTAAGTATTGTTTTTACCTTTCGTGTGTCGGTGTATACTATTCGCGTCAACTTTGTTATGAAACAGGATCTTGTGATCGGTGACAGAGAAATTTACTTGGATAAAACTCTGATTTGTGGTAAGAAGATCGACATGCATGTCGGGGCGCACAATACAGAATGTGCTCCTATTAAAAAGTTGTTTTCCCTTCACCAGATTTCTTCAGATGCAAGAGGGATTAGCAAACACTTTCACATCCCAGAAAGATTCTTTGCAATATTTTCGCATGCCGAATCATGTGTGCTAAACTTTTTCATCATTCACTGTCCCACAGTGCTATCTTGGTAGCATTGCTTTGTAAAAGTTGCAACATCTTTGGATTTGAAGTGCATGCTTCTCATATTTGCAACTTTATCCCACCAAAGTTCTGCCAGAAAAGGCCTCCACCCAATACGTGAAGTATTTCAGTAGGAAAAGTCTAGGTGTGGTCAAACGGCTTAAAGATATCAACCACCAAAAGTGCGGGCCCATTCTGGAACCCCATGGCTTAGACCGATAAAAATAAGTTAAGAAAGCACATTGAGATTGCATTCTGATCGAAGTTAACTTTCCATTAAGGCTTTTTTTTTCCTTTCTTAGTGATCCTCAACTTCAGGCATGAACAGTTGTGGGGGCGAGTACGGGGCGGGGATTGCCAATCTCATCCCCGTCTCTTCATTTTGTTTTTACTCTCGGCCCTGTCTTCACACTACTGGACCTCATAAAAATGCTGGCAACAATAACACTTGTGATGACACCAATCTTTCTGTGAGACTTGTTCATAAGATTGGCAATTTTTACTGCGACACCCAATACTCTTCTTGAATCCTTTAGATAATTAGCAAATACACAGAATATATAGGCATTTTATGTAGTAGTTAACTGAGTTTTCTCTTTTCGTAATACAAATAAAAGATAATTAACTGATCATTGTGGATTTTAGCGTAGGCGTCAGCAAAGAGAAGAAGCTGGGTCCAGCTCGCCGGTACCGCGGCCTTGTTCGGGCAGTCTCCGGCAGATTTTGTACCAAATTGGCATATGAGAGTCGTGAGACATGAGATCAAGTTATGAGATTAGTTCAGTTTAATTGGTATCAAAACTACGTGATATTAGATTTAACTGATACACATTTTATCCTGTACCTGTGTGTGTGTATACAGTTTGAGGTAATGACCAAATCCAATAGTAGGTGTAGTGTTATTGTTAATGTTATCTTGCGCAGATGGAGGGACCAGCTGGTTAGGCAGCTGCCTTTTCTTTTCTTTTCTTTTCTTTTCCATTCTAACAAACAACAATTAATTAATTACATGAAACACGAGAAGCCACAAAAGCCGGCAACCATCCACCACGCTATAAAATTGCCGCCGAAAATAATTTGCTTTCCACTCCCATTTGTCCGCAAATTTTGAGATTTCCTACTGCCGTCAGAACCGTGCAAAATTCTTTTGTAGTGTTAATTTGCATCCTTAGTTAAAACTAATTATATGCTCCATATTTTTCTCAAAATAACTGTCATTCTCTATATTTTAAATTTAGGTAATTACATGTTACTATCATCTTAGACGTCGGTTTATCATATTATTACCATATCTTATCACGTTACTACCTTGATGTTTTTTTTTTCTCACGTTACTACCCTGAAGTTGCCTTTTCCCGATTCTGTTAGAAATTTCATCAGTTAACATGCAAAAGACGAAAATATCCTTCATTTTTTATTTTAAATAATAATAATTTAAAATTAAAAAAATTAAAAAAGAAAACGACAAAAAAGAGCGTCTTCTCCGCTCTCCAATTCTCCGGCGTCGTCGTGGCAAGGAGGAGGCGCGAGGAGGAGACGTCGCGTCTTCTCCGATTCTCTGGCGGCGACGGCAAATCTTGGGCCCTCTCTTTCGCTCCTGCCTCGTCCAGCGAGCCTCGTCGACAGATCATGGCGTGTTGGGGCTCACGACGTCGCCGCCTCGTCGACGAATCTAGTTTCGAAGGCACAAGCTTCGGCACAAGCTCACGGTGTTGGGCCTCGGCGGCAGCTCGTCCTCGTCTACGGCGGCGGCGACGGCTCGTCCTTGTCCGTTCTATTCTTTTTTTATTTATAATTTTTTGTAGTTTTAGGATTATGGGGTTTTGTTTTGAAATTTTGGGGCTTAATTTTGGTGTTTGATGTGAAATTTTGGGAATTTTCGGCAATTTTGTAAACTTTTCGGCGAAGCTTTGGATTTTTCGGCGAAACTTTGAAGTTTCTGGAAAACTTGTTCTTGACCCATTGTAGAAGAATGGCAAAATCGGTATTTAGAAAATTTTTAAAGTCATGTGCATGGCACATGATGAGATAGTCAAATTCCGTTAAAATTAACTGACAGAATGGACGGAAATAAAAAATGATAAGTTTAGGGTAATAACGTGTAATGAAAAAAGTTTAGGGTAGTAACATGAAAAATATGTATATAAAAGGCTAGTAACATGTAATTTGCCCTAATTTTTATATCTAATATATACACATAAGGATAATTTAACAAATTCATAAGTATATTGTTACTTACACACAATTTACCAAACAATTTAATTTTTCAGAACTTCTTTTGAACTTCCTTCTAGACGTTGGGTTATTAAATAAATAAACCCTTTCATTTTACCTCTGTAGACATTTAAAATGTACAATTCAATCAAATCTTACGTCTCATGTTATATTATAAAGGGATAATTGCATATACCCCCTCAAAGTATTAGCGTTTTGCACATAACTTTCCCAAAAAACAATTCTTCAACAGATACCCACCTAAAGTTGCAAAACCCCTATTTGTTCTTTATATCTAACGAAAAACACTCTCTCTCCTCACATGACTTTTTTTAAAAAAAACAAATACTCCCTCCGTCCCAAAATGAGTGTCCTCATTTCTATTTTGAGAAAAATTAATTAAGGGAAAGTTAGTTAGTGTGATGTATTTACTACTACCTCTGTTTCAAAATAAATGTCGTTTTAGAGATTTTCACACATATTAAGAAAAGATGCTAAATGACCTTCTTGCCC
>JAYMTK010001824.1:0-15320 GCA_036897405.1 Pelargonium myrrhifolium | reverse complement strand
AAAAAACCCAAGATTTTGACTGTAAAAATAAAAATAATTCCAACCAACTAAACTTTTTTTTTTTTTTTTTGGGTGTTAGCAACACAAACCGCCGATTCAAATACCAAAAAAGACAATTTCGTAAATTAGTTATCTTTTTTATCCTCTTTCCCTTTCTGGAAATAAAAACTAGCGGTTAAATTAAAGAGCTCCGATCAAGTTGTTAAGAAAGATCAACACAGTAAATAAATGCATTACAGTTCAGCTTCCAATTAAAATTTTAGCCATAAAAAAAATATATAGCTGAGCTCTCGAGTCTCGACAACACAGAGAGAAACACAAATTGCGCTGGTCAAACCCTAGCTTGTTCGCTCCACCATACAATCTCCGTGCAAACGTCATCGTCTCCGGCGACACCACCACCACCGACGGACGGCGGCTCAAGAAATATTTAGCTGTGAGGTTTGAATCTCTCTCCGAACAAGAAAACCAGAAAGAAAACAGTTCACCGAAGGTTGAGACGATTTTAATGGCAAAAACTATGTATATGTAACAAATATGTATATGGTTGATTTGAAATTGAATATAATTTTCAAGACAATTCATGAAGCATGTTAGTATATTAATTTCACAGCTGAACTGCACTTTATTTGAATTGTTGAATATACTTTTACTCCAATTGCTATTAGTAGTGTAGTATTCATTTCATAGTTTGATTTTGCTTAATTTTGTTGTGTCACATTTTGTTGAATTAGTTAGTTAGTTAGAAATGCTCATATTGCTTTACAAATTGCAATCCATTTCATTTGAGGACCTTCACAAATCGCTTTGATGGCTTAGTATGTACTAACTGCTTGTTAAATGTGAATTCTTGGACTCAAGAACAAATTCACTCTCATTATATATAATTATGCTTATTATGATTCTGCAGATTGTTCAATTGTACTCCAGTTCAGTAAGGGAGATTTGACTTGGCTTGATCCACTTCTTCCCTCACGCTTCGTGCGCCTGCAAGTGGACATGAGCTGACATGAGTCGGCTGTCAATCAGACCGCGTCCTCTTGACATTCATAAGAAGCTCCCAATTCTCAAGTCTGTTAAGGACTTTGAAGATGACGATACCCCAACGTCTACTCGTAACTCTCAGATACTTCGACTTGTGGACGATATAGAGGTATTTTTATTCATGTGTATTATTCGTGCATTAAATTGCAATGTGTTTGAAGTTCAAGCGTTTTTTCTTTCATTAACTTTCGTTTTAACTACAGTGTACTCACCGTACTGGCGTACTCTAGAGCCAATTTTATTTACTATAATTCCATTCCTTACTTTGCTGCCATTTGAAGGGTCGCATTCTTTTTTCCTTATCTAGAGGGCAAAGGCCAAGGTAGCTAGTGAACATAACTATATCATCCATAGTGTGTGTCACTACTCTAGTGATGATTTTCTGGTCTTCTTATTCATCTGATATCCAATGCCTCTGTTTTCATAAGACCTTCTCAGGCAATATTTTTGTTACGAGATTACATTTTTATGAACAAAGATAGATCATTTTTCTTTGAACGAAATGTCATATATGTTTGTTTTTAGGTACATCCAGTCCCTAGCAAGAAGTTTATCCCTGAAATACCTACTCCAGAGTTTGTCGATGTGGATACATATGAAAGAGACTATTCCCGCACTTTCGCTCAACCAACATCTTATTTACGTGGAAGAGGAGGTTTGTAAAATATATACATTCTTTATTGACTGTCGGGAATGAATCATAGATTTTTTTCTCCATTGATATCTATGTTAGTTTTAGTCTAGTTAGGGGAGGATCTAGAATTTTTGTTTAGTGGGGGCAAATTACAAGAGTAATTTTTTTAACAAACTTTTTTTTTTTGTGGGGGCTGCTGCTCCCACAGCACACTTACTGCATCCGTCCATGAGATCACTGAAACTTGTCAACCTTTTTGCAGCTCGTTCTGAGCTAGGAGATTTTGTGGAATATGACCTCGACAATGAGGATGAAGATTGGCTTCAAGAGTTCAACAAAGAAAGGAAGATTATTCCAGCCGAAAAGTAATTATATCAAAAATCACTTTTTGTCACCGTACCTTAGTTTACTTTTGCTTTGTTTGGTATGATATAATTCCAGTTGCAGCCGACTATCTTCATCATCGTCACTTGAAGAAACTGAGTATTTTATGTCATTAATTTTATAATAATGCTAGCTAGAGTTATTACTCTTTTTTTTCCCTATTTACCTTGATAGAAAATGTCAAGAGTGTAATCAGAAAACAATAAGTTCAGGAGGCTACCTGCAGTCCTGTACCCCCACAAAATATCGTTGCAAGTATATCTGTGGCTACAATGGAACTAAGCAAGCTCTTTAGAAAGTTCTGTTGTCTACTTGATTATGTGCAGAGGTTTAATACTTATTTTTATCAGACTTGGTCACATTTCAGCAGCTCATCACTTAAACAGTCAGTACAGTTACTTTTTGTAGCCTCCTAAAGGTCAACAGAAAGTGCACCACTTTCTGCATTTTGTTCTAGGTCTGATCTGACGATTGCAATTTGGAAAGGAGGCAGGGGTACCCCAACCCATGACCACCCATCCCTGGTTGAGGCTGGATTCATTGCTTGGACTTGGTTGATGCCAGGAGACTTAACCAGTTCCTTGCATTGCTAAATTTTTGAATAATTATCTTTACGATTCTAACAACTCCCCGTCATTTCCTCGCTGGATAGGTTTGACCCTGCAAATTTACTTGTCAATCCAGGTTTGAGAGTCTTCTATTTAAGTTGGAGGTATTGGATCATAAGGCACGGGAAAGAGCAGGAGTAATAACACCTACTCTTGGTTCACCAATTCCTGTACTTCTGCAAATCGATGCTGCTATTGAGGTGAAAGCTTTGCTTAAATTGGGCAAGTAGTTATGTTATGCTGCTTTGATACTAGATGTGGTTGATTATAACTTTCTGCAACCATTAGCTACAATTCTCATTAGTTCATTGGTGTTAATTAAGTTGATCCTAGTTGGTAGGTTTTGCTATTATCAAAGAGAGAAAAATATATAGTTGTTCTAAGTCTATTGCTTCTCATTTCAAAAATAAAAGTCTATTGCTTCTAACTGGTGTTTAGAGGATGTTTGGTAACACTTCTCAAAAGCAAGAAGTTGCTTTTCTGTTTGCTATCAAAAGTAACAAAACAAAAAACAATGTGTTAGAAAAAGAAAAAAAAATTAACTGCAATTTTTATGAAAAGATTAAAATTTCCTTGACCGTTGTGTACCTCTAGCATAAACTTTACTATTAAATAGCTAATTGTCGGAACAGTACAGCTATTGTTGGGAAAATAAGAAAATTAAAACAGAGAGTTAACAATCAATCGTTTAGGCTGGTTGTTGGAGAAATAAGAAAATTAAAACAGAGAGTTAGCAACCAACTGTTGATCATTAATTCTTCAAGAACACCATAGATTATTTTCAAAAAAAAAATGAAAGAAAAGAAGAAGAAGAAGAAGAAGAAGAATACCAGAGATAAGACAATGTGATAAAGTGGGGATAGATTTGGAAAAAATAAAATCTCTCTTACTTCTCCTTCTACCATCTGATAGAAGCAACCAAAAGCAACCGAAAGTGTGAAAAAAAAAAAAAAAATTGCTTTTACCTTCACATGTATTATGCTGTAATGGAATAAAACTATTAACTGTGTTGTGTCAATAGCTTCTCCTTCTTAGAAATGTTACCAAATAAACTCTTAATTTTCTATAGATTTTTTCTATTTGTTTTTGTTTGCTTTCTTATAGTTGTGCTATAAAATGAATCTGAACTCATATAGTGGAGGAAGAGGAAAAATATGTAATGACACTGACCATTGAATATAGTATGTAATGACAATATGACATTAACCAGTTTATTCTAAATCTTATCAGGTAATTTGGTTTAAGAAATGTAAAATGACTTAAGGTACCTGTTGATGTTGAATCGAATTGGCAATTACGGAACTGTAAAACACAATCTGATTTTGCTGTTTTCTCCCTCTAAGCTATGTGTTATTGGGCTAACCACATTAAGGATTTTACATGAAGGATCAGAAGGAAAGTCATATTCCATGTCTTATCTATAACTCTATGCATTTTGATATTTGTCGTGTGAAGCATTGATCAGTTGAAGATCAATTGTACTACATATATTCTAAATTCTCTTTATTTTTCCTCTTTTCTGATAGGCTTTGCAAGCTCTGTCCATTAGATATGCAGTCTTCCAGTCTGTTTATAATTACTGGAAAGAAAAGGTATGCTTTTAATACCATGCTTTGATTATAAGGATAATGAGATTGAATTCCTCTGCTGCTCTCATCCTTCTATCTTTTGACGTAGCACAGTGTTCTTGTGTGGGTTTGAGGAATAACATAGTCTGGGAATGAATGGCTGAATATTTTTGAGGGACTGCTAAGAGCTAACTAAATTTAAATACAGTTATACAGACAGATTTGTTCATGATATTATAACCAACGAGGATACCCCATATGCAACATGCTATATATGTCTACAGTTGTCAAATGCATTGACATTTGCCAAAGTCGGCGTAGAGAAGCATGCGGCATGTTAGCTGAATTTAGAAACCAAATAAATGAATTCTGTTGGATTGCTTGTCTTATATTATGATTTGGCTTCTAAGATGCATGGATGCTTAATGTAGGTTGTAGCAGACACTCAGGGGATAAAAGTTTGACTTGATTACACACGGACATGATTGAATATTTCTCCTGTCTAAAATTTCAAAAGAAATAATATTATGTAAGTTTCTGGATATGGCTTGGAATTGAGACAGCTAGGATGTTAGCATTAAAATCCCCACAGTTGGAGGTGCAAGTGTGCAACTCTAGTACATAGAAAGTATACAAGATGTTAAGTGATCCCAACACAAGTGATCCCAATATAATATGTCAAGAATTTCCTGAAAAGAGCTATTAGAAACAACAGGTCTACTACCTTAAACCAAAAGAAAAGCAGTGATATTCCATCAAGTGATCATTTTTAAATCCTTTGCATTCTCTTCTGTCAGATACAGTCATTAAACAAGGAGAAACAGTTTTTCATGCAGCCAAACCCCTACTATATCCTCTCTTCCACCTTCCTTTCAACACTCCAAAAGAGCCAAGATTGATAGTTTCTATGTAACTGTGTTCCTTACACCTGAATGCTACTCATAGAAATGGACCTTAGAAGATGTGTGATATCCTACTTCAACATACAGGATAGATTAAATGATCTCTCCACTAATATTGCAGGCTGAGTCATAGTTCATTGTCTATTTACTCTGTTATGTTGGCTAGTTAAGTTGAGGATAGGTGAAACCTTTTGTAGATGACCAGTTAGATTTTTTAATTGATTTCTTATGTTTTCATACGGGTTCAACTTAAGTACTCCAGAAAACTAAGTATGGCGATACTAAACTCTTCCTACATAGGTTTGATAGATTGCCCTTGTTATAGTATTCGAGGCAGTCTACTAATGAATCTCTTGTTTCAATCAGGTAATGTGCTGGTTGTTTATATAATAACATGATGGTTTATGCATGCTTTCCATTTTTTTTCTCTTTTGGCCAGCGCGAACGGTGGCAGAAGCCTATTTTGCGACGTTTACAGGTTAGTACCATTCTTGGTCACAAGTAAAATTTATTTAATATATTGTTTTAGGGGTATACTTATACTTGTATTGCCTATGTATGGCTCTTTTGCATGTGATCTCGTTAGAGTTATAGGGTATCCGTTCTCTTATTAGTTATGCATAACTGAATAGTTTGTCACACATAAATGGATCTAATCCAGTGTCGCATATCCCCAGCGAAACACGTATTAGTTGTCTCAATGCACTACATTTTGGTTGCTTTTTCTCTCTTTCTTTGTTTCTTTTTATTTCCTGAGAAGATTGCATTGGGTAGGTAGGTGTTGTTGAACATGTAAGTTGATTTTCACTGTGTCTATGAGCATGCAAATTGATCTTCTCTTGTATGAACTGCATGGGATGATTTTTTTTCTTTACAATTCATGGACAAACTAACTATGGCCATTGACTGCATTGTACCCTCTTTTGCAGCCTCCTCCACCTGTTAATGACACTAACCCATACAATGTCTTTAGGCCAAGGGAGAAAGCCCATAGACTCCATGCAAGAAGAGTAAGTACTGCCATGGTGCTTATTTCTTATTGGGTATCTTATAAACCTTAAAATAAAGCAAGCTAGTTGGTATGTTGAGCCCATGATGATCTCTTCTGCAGATGCAAAGGAGGGAGAACAATGTGCAGTCATTTGACAAGCTTCGGCAGGTAAGGACCTCTAGTTTTTCAATTCATTTTCAAAACATGTGGTTAATATGAAACTACATAGATGGCATGGTTCGTTGTGTCCATATACAGGTCTTATCATAAGCTTGAAGCTTGCATATCCTTATGGTGCCAATACTTTAATTATCTTTTATTTGTTTCATTAGGCTATTAGAAAAGTTGAACTCGTTAATTGTTCTTCAGCTGCAAGCATCTTTTATCTCTTTGCTGCATCCTCCGTGGTTCTTTGGGCTCTCTTTGTTTTGTTGTGCTTTAATAGCTTTTTTTTCTTTTCAATTCCTTCTGGTAAATGTAAATTGGCGCTTTCTATCCAATATATATATTTTGCACCTGGATTCTGGTAATGCCAATTATATATTGTCTTTGGGAAGAAGCGTGCACTTTGTCCCGTCAAAATTTCATTTGTATTGCAGATGTTTCTATTTCTTGGTGATCTTTATGCTTGTTAAACTTAAAATATTTTCTTTTGGATTTGACTGTTCTCAGGTCAGGCGCAACCTAGACCAAGCTAAGACCCTACTGGAAGCTTTTATCAAGGTATTAATTCCAATCAAAGTTTCAAAGAAGTGGTGTTGTATATATACATCAACAGTGTTTCCTTTTCTCTCGAAATATGAATTACCTCAGAGCATGTCTTTGTGCAGAGAGAAGAGAAAAAGAGAGAAGTCATGGAGAATGAAGTTAGCCTTCAGAGGATCCAAGTGAAATACAAGGTACGAGTAGTGTGGTGTAGCATCATCTTGAAAACATGAATAGTTATTTGGTAGGAAGAATATTGCAAATTATGAGTAGTTATTTTCTAACAAAGTATTTGGAAATTATGATAGAAAGAGCATGGTTAGTTTAGAGTGGTGATTTGAAAAAGAATTTATGCATGGATTGGACATTCCCATCTGTAGAATTATTTCTGGGCCACATTTTGATTTAAAATCTGTTATTGATGGCGAATTACTTCTCATGGGCTTTCAGCACGAAACTCAGCTCCTTGAAGATAGCTTGGCCCTCCCTGGATTTCCGCCCAGCTCTTACAAGTTTGGTTCTAATGAAGATGATTTCATGGACTTAGATGACATTACAAACAGCCGTCCACGTGTCCAACATGCTCCAATGCAAAATCCAGCTTTCATGGACGCCAATATGGTTATGATTCCTACAGGAAGCATGAAGCAGGAATTAAAACGTCGGCATGTATCTCATGGATGGCTCCATAAAGTGGTATGCACATTTTTTTCATATTATTACACCGTCTGTCCTAAATCATGTTAGAAAGGTCGAGCTTTAAGAAGGTTTAGTTCATTTAGTTCGTATTTTTAGTCACTGTTCCTCTATTGATGTTCCAATTCCAAAGTGGGAGATGTGTGAAAATGAAACCAACTTTGGCATTTGAAAACTGGAACTGTTAAATGTAGAGCTTGCAATTCAAACCTGATGGCAGCCGACTTTTGCCCGATCTGGTCCGACCAAATTTCGAGTTGGGTCGAGGAAAAATAAAAGTGCACTTCAGCTCATTGTATACTCTGTTTTGACTATTCTTCTTCCATCTCTCTCATCCGGATCAAAAAATGGAAAAAGAATAATTGTTGTTTACTCTGTAGCCCTAAGTTGATAGAAAATTAACTCTATTGTGAAACACACTCTCAACACCCATTTCTACTTACGGAAATGGGATTAGTACATATCTTTGCTGATAGAAAATAATTCTATTGTGAAATTTGCTCAACGCCGGTTTCTAATTACAAAAAGAGTAATTGTTATTTATTTTGTGGCCCTGAGTTGATAGAAAATGTGTACTGGATAACACATTTCTTTGCTGTGGGATTAATGCAGGATCCTCTTGAGCCTGTTTTATTGTTCACAAAACCCCTGATTCCGGAAAAGTTAGCTGCAGCGGGAATAACACCGATGGCCAATTCTTCAGCAAAAATTGGTGCATCGACCCAACCATTTAAATTTCATGGAAGAATGGGTCGAGGAGGGCGGATAGTTTTTGATAGATGGAATCCACTTTCACGTACCACAATAGACATTGGCAACTCTATGTACATGCCTCCAAAACCCCGGCCTTCGACATGTAATTGATTCGTTAATTGTGTCCTGTCTTTTAGTTTTGACTTGGTAGTCTATTTGTTAGGACCTGGTGGAAGATGTCTGTGCATCCCACGTTGGTGTTTGTATTGTATTTGTGTTTGTGTTTGTATTGATTAATGATTAGAGTAACTTGTAATAATCTATCACGCATGTTTCAGATGATAAATATATGCTCACAATTCATTCTTCTTCCGAAATGTTTATTTATGTATGAGCAGGACTTGCTTTCTTGTCAGTTTGGCTTAACTTAATTGTGTTCATGTCAACTGAACCCACTTTACCATTTTTTGTTGGGTTAATTCGACTTGTATATTTAAAAGCGTTGGGTTATGTCCTGTAACTTTGAACTCAAATATTTAAAACGTTGTACGCTGTCGTGTCAATTTGCTGATAAATGAGTTGTGTAACTCAACTCGTTTAGCAATTCAGTTGTGTTTGGATTATAGGTCGCAATTTTGGTTTCATATTGATAAAGCTTAACCCGGAAAGACTTTGGGCTCGTTTGGGTTTCAACACACGGGTCGGGTTGGATTTCATGTAGGTTTGTCCGATTCATTCAGCCCAAAAAAATAATGGATCAGTTTTCGAGGGTCTATAAATTTGGGTCCAAATTGTCTACTATAGTTTGTATAGATTCATTTAACGTAATATTCTCTCTATCTCTAATGACCAATGACCAAGTATTTTTCAACAAATGCACATAAGAATAAGAGAAATGTCCGATAATAACTTCTCTTTATTCCTTCCCATAAAAGAATACAAAAACATTCATTTTGAGACAGAGAGATGTCACCTAAAATTTGTTCCGATAAATAAACCAAAATGGAATTAAAACTCTGGCCCTGAAAAAGCCATCCAGACCCCCCAAAAAACAAGACTAATTGACAGCAAAATCTGTAATCAAATAGGCATCTAAAAAATACCCAATAAAACAAAGGTACTTGATAACTATTTCCTTACAAATTTTTGTTCAGAATAATCTAGACCTAAAGGCTAAAACTAGTAACAGTTATTACTTCAAGATACAAGTACCAGAGATGCTACCACATCTTCTTTGGTTTCCTATACAAACATTCATGCATGTAAC
Organism: Pelargonium myrrhifolium; assembly: GCA_036897405.1. Lineage (NCBI taxonomy): Eukaryota > Viridiplantae > Streptophyta > Magnoliopsida > Geraniales > Geraniaceae > Pelargonium > Pelargonium myrrhifolium. The sequence continues at coordinate 5,828 of JAYMTK010001824.1, read as the reverse complement.
TCTCTTCATCTGTCTTATTTAAGATCCAATTTGAGAACAAACAAATGACAGTGAGAACATTAAACAACTTGTGCTTGCAAATAAGCAAGATCTTATTCAGCCCGCGCCATCTCCAGAACCTCTTTACCCAAACAATTTAAGAGAGGCCGAGGCACGCGCTACATAGTCCTCTGTCCTTTGTACACCCTGCAACTAATATGATGTTACCTATGAGCAGATGTATGCGACATGGGATATGTCATGGGGCCCAGGTTCATCGGAGCACCGGGAACGGGTGCTCCCGGAACGGGGGCCCGAACACCATATGCCATGTGAGCCGGAGCGGGAAGATTAACAGGCGTCCCAACTGCTGAAACCAGCGGCCCTCCTATTGGTTGCCCGATAGTTGGAGCGCCATACATGGCAACACCGGGAGGCCCTACCGAGGGTTGTTTGAGTGATTTGCCAGAGGGACCTCCTACTGCAGAGCCATTTGTTTGGCCGGTGATTGGTCCTTGGGGCGTCGATACGTCTCCATTCTCTACATGAGTGATATCGTGAATGCTTGATCGCCTCCTGTCTTTGTTCATCGAGTTCAAACGGATGAAGTACTTCTGGGCATGGCTTGCAACTTGTGTGGGTGTCCTTGTCACTACAAAGTTGCGAGAAATGCTTCTCCAGTCGCCTTTCCCGTATTTGTCCAAACCAAGAAGAAATAACCTGTTTGTCAAGGATTATGAGAATCCAAACTTGGTATCAATAAAATAATATGATATTGTACGAGGAACAAATATAAGAATTGCATAGTGAGAACTTAAAGCACAAGTTGATACAAGCATGACCAAACATTGCAATCATCAAACTTGACATTTATGTGGATCAATAACAGCACAATAACTTTTCAATTTGACAACCATGAGTGCCTTTAATGTATGGTTGGTCTACACACTAAACATTTGCAGACAAACTTATAACAGAATCCAATCTGTTGTCCCAACAAGAAGTGCAATTACTACGTTACCGGCTTAGTCCACTCTAGAAAATATGTCTAGTACCAAGGCTTCTGGTTATTTCAATCAAAATGAACTAAACTAGGTTAAGTATGTCTTCCGTTAGGCGTACTAAACTGAAATTGACTGTATCCATATGAGAGAATACTTGTTCTCGTTTGCACCGAATTCGAGCAAAAAGTTTCGACCACCAGTAATCACTCATGACTGTACAAGGTTTCTATAAGTTTCAAGTTTTTCTATTTATGAGAACCAAAACAGGCCCAAGAGAATTTGATCATTTATTATGTTAATTTGAACGCCTATGATTACTTCAAATAAAATATTTATAAAAAAAAAAAAAAAAAAAAAACTCCAAAAAAATTAGCCAAAAACCCCCTCCTAATGCTGTAAAGCAAACTTAAATTCTTGGTTCCAAAACTCCACAGAAAGTATATACCCATACCGGCCAACAACCTAAGCCCACACTGCCCAGTACTACTATTAAGGATATCAAACCCTTGTACGAAGAAGTAATTCTTAACATGGCTAGTGCCCTAGACATCAAGGAGGATCGAGGAATATACAAGGCAATACCTAAATTGGAAATCCAGTACACGAATATGATATATCTGGTTGCAACTAGATAGTTGCATGCTCAGTTTCAATTTGAATGTGTATACATACACATACAGGCAAAATAACAATCCCTTCCAACAAACCAAGTATCTTATCAATTGTACATGCTAGCTTGCTTGTCTATGCTATACTACTGCAAAACAATTTTATGAAGTTTAATCTTAATGAACCTAATAAAGACTTGAGAAATCATAGTTCTAGTCCATGTACGATTCTGCTGCTCATAGTCGACCACAAATTATTCATTTGAGACAATTAGTCCAGGTCATTTTAAACTATAAGTTAGGGAGGCAGAAGGTTTAGCTCAAGACGCTATATTCACATTGACAAATGTATTTATCCTACATTATCCATATTATTTTACATCAATTGTTCAGCTCAAAACCAACAATTGTAATAGAATTGTCTTTCAAATATACGCATCAAACTTCTCTTTGTTTCCATCATTTACATTTCAGAATATACCATAGTCCATGGGCTTATCAAAGATTCTGCATAAACAGCACAATAACTATACTTTAAGTGAGCCGTGCAAAAAAATAATGACCACGTATAACAAAAAGTTTTTTAAGAGCTAACATCAATGGGTGGCCCCATGCACTAGACTATCACTGTTGTGAGAAAGGGGTTGGTTACATGACCGTTTTAACAAAACTCTTTGGGATACTCAATTCGTATTCTCCTCAAATCCATAAATGTAATGATATCTCTTCAATTAAGTGGGTCTGGGTAATTTATGTAAAAACTAATTGCAAAAATAGTGTGAGAAGTAAGCCTAAATTCCAAATCAGTGTCATGACTAAGATCCAATTCAATTAAATGCGATGCAGCTAATCCAAAAAGCAAATTACCAAATATGAACTTAAGAGCAACAACCCACGAAGTAGCTTGTCACCAGTACTATAAATAGATACTCTTGCAGATGGCATCTTTAAATAAACATAATTATAAATATGGTTAAAAAGCAGATAAAGCATAATAGAAATTCACCTGTGTTCATCCTCTGACCAGGCAACCCCCTTGCGGCGTTCCTGATCCGACCTGGAGCCCTTACCTCCATGATTCGACTCACTGTTAAAATTCCCAAAATGACCACCCTTCTTTCCGGTTCCTTCTTCGCCAGCATGACTCATCGAACCCTCTGAAGAAGAACTGTAGCTAGGCAGAGGTATACAGCCAGACTCAATCTGGTTAACATCGTCTAGCAATAGTTCATAATGATGTTTTACCTCTTCCAGGGTCTTCCCCGGCACATCAGCTGCAATCTTCTCCCAGCGATCCGAAGAATCCTCGGGATAAGTAGCTAAGGCATTCTCAAATGCCTTGTCTTGCTCTCTGCTCCACGATGAGCTACTACTTGGTTCATCCACAGTCATCAATACTCGTCGTATACACTACCAAGAATATCACCGACAAGGAGAAAATCGAAAAGGAGATCTGAAAATTTGAGCTAAAATTCAACTCAGTGACAATCAATATTTATACTGTTCTTCTTCCAAACTGGATCTGAATCCCTTCTATTATGTTGCCAGATTGAATTAGGGAGGGCGGGTGTGTTAGGATACGAAAATAAGAAAGAACGGAAAAGAGACCGAGGAAAAGGCCAAAGTAGCTGAAGCAGGGATAACCTCCAATAAAAATCACAAAACCCGGTGGAGTTTGTGAAGAATTCAATGGTGATTTGCTCCACAACTCAAAACTTGGACTCTTGTGAGTTGCTGACCTATTGATGAATGAAAAGGAAGTCAAGTTCAGTTAGACCATGAAAAAATATCTGGTAACCATAATATCAAAGTTGCAATAAATGGCATCTTAAAAATAGAAATTAATGTGACGGTGAATAATTCAATAGAATGGTAATTAGGGTTTCTGGACAGTGATATATGAAAGAGACTAGGGAAAAACCAGACAATGAAGAAAAACTTAGAAGCTTATACTGGATAAAAAAGAGATTCAAATTTCCATTTCCAACAAAAGCCTATTAACCAAAAGCCATACTTGAAAAGAACAGTTTTAACAGCACAGGACCACAAAAATTTATCCTCCTGCTATAAACCTCAGTTTTTACAGTATATTTTGTAAGCCAATGATTTTTATTGTTCTTTTTGCTAATTATACAGACTGAAACCACCCTACAAACTTTCTTCAACTGCAAACAAGCAAGTAGTAAAAATAAATCACATTTGTTTTACTCCAATAAACATCGAATTACTACATAAAGCAATGTATCTATATAAGGAGTCAGTAATAAAAGAGGAACCGGAAAACATAAATCAAATAGAAACAAACTAGAATTTTATTCAGAATCCAACCTCGAGTTGAAATCCCTATTGTCCAATAGTTCCTAAAAATAAATCTCCTCGAAATAGCTGGACTTTATTGTGGCAAAACCTAAACAATCCTACCAAACTGTTCCAGGAACTATGAACCCACAGATTTAATAATCAGCACAACTGTCCTTTCACTCTAAACTGTTCACATCAAAACAAAACAAGACCAGAAAAATGAAAGACTACCTAAGAGTCATAATATGATGACATTTCAACAAACACTTTCACACCATTTATTTTCACACCAAAATTCTTATATGCAACAAGAAAAACATGCAAGGTAAAAAATCAGACCTTTGTCTGTACTAAAACCTATCCCCATCTTCATTGTTTAACCTCAGCCTCTACTAAATGACTAATTCTACTGAACAATTGATAGGGTAAATAAATAAAAAGCAGAGTTAGAACCCTAAATGAGGACAATTTGAGAGTTCCCATTCAAAACCCAGATGAATTAAGTCATTAGAAAGATTAAAAAAAAAGGGTTTTTCAAAAGAACATTAAAGGAATTGAAATTTACAGAGGGTAGAGAATAGAAATTAGAGGTGATGGTGATAGGTTATCCTGACAAATCCACCAAGGGGACTAGAGAGAAGAAGTGCAGTGGAGCAGCAGGATGGGCCAATTGGTCCCATCTCAACAACTAGTTGCCACAAACAGGACAGCTGGGTTTGAAAAAGGCTCACCCCAAGTTGCCAAGCACAGGAATCTGGCAATACCCATTAATATCTGACACAATGATACACCAACAGAGAAAGAAACAAACTCACACCCTTGATTGAGCCCTCACAATATTATCACAGAATGAACAAAAATTTAAACTTCATTATTATTTTCTCAGCATCCAAACACCCAAAAGTGAAATCAATGTCAAAACTCATAATAACAGAGAAAGGAATTGTTTTGGTGAGTAAATGATCACCTTACCTCTGAAAGTTTCAATTTTTACTGAACTGGACTGAGACTCAGAGAGATGGGTCGTCTTTTGTTTCGCTTCTGGAACTGTTGCACCAATTTAATCCAATCCAAATACAGAGACGAGATTGAGAAAACCAAAATTAAGAGTCAATACCTCAAAATAAGCCACCACAGCAGTCTCTCTTAACTATATATGGGATTGTATATACATTTCCATTTTCATATATGTATATATTTATTCTCTTCTCCAGAAGAATCAGACCATAAATTTTGTATTTTATTTTTTAGAAAATTGTGAAATAAAAAAAGGAAGTTTGAAGATTTTATTTTATAGAATCAGTGTGTGATTGGGGATGTTGGAATTTTTACAGTGAAAAAATTACTTGTATGGCTAATACTGTAATAATTTATTTTATTTTATTTTTTGTGTTTTTAAGATAAATTTCAGATTTATTACCAACCAATCCCTGGCATGTTCATTTTCACCCAACCCTGATGCTATTGTCCTACAATAGCGACAAAAAACATTATGTTTTATTAAATGTTTATTTTTTTGGGTACAAATGTTGTCTTAAATGTTAGTATTAAAAAATTTAAGAATTCCAATGTTTATTGGAATCATAACAAAGCCCACGGTTTGGTTCTCTCTAAAAGGGAACGGCCGGCCCATATTCTTCTCTATTAAATGGTCCAGCCCACAATTATGTTTGCTTGACTAATTATGATATCGCATTAATTACTATTTATAATTCCCAACATAATTATCTTTTACCAAAAAAAATTTGTTTGACTAATCATTAGGATAAAAAATCAAATTAAAAAACTAAATTTTTTTTTTTTTTGAAAGTAAACGGCAGTTTCATTCAGAGCGAAAAGGTATTACATTCTCCTCGGAGAGATTGGACATAGAACTAGATACCGTAGTAACATGATTCGCAGATCTCAAATGTTCAAAAGAACGACCAACCCTAAT
>JAYMTK010001823.1:0-15320 GCA_036897405.1 Pelargonium myrrhifolium | reverse complement strand
GGAGAGAGGTTGAAGGAGAATGGTAAAAATGTAATAATTCTAAATTCTAAAGGGAAAAATCATAAATTCACATAATTAATTATTAGTTGGACCGATGACGTGGACAACAAAGCTGGCATGGCTTTCATTGTTGGTTATAACCGGCAATTTGGACTAAATTATTAAAAAGATACAGTCTAGGGATTAAAACAAGAAAATTTAAAGTTCAGGGGAGAAGTCCAAAAAATAAAAAAGTCCAAGGGGTCTGGACATATTTTACCCTTTATATTAGATTAAACTGATAATTGGAATGAAACACTAAAACGTTCTACAAAACGAGACGTCTGGTAATTTCTGACTAGCTAAATGAATCATTAGTACTCCTAAAAAAAACAAATAATTGATTCCATAAATCGTATATTACATGAGAAAGACTTATTCTCAAAACCAAAACAAATTGAGGGAAAATCTCATAGCTAATATCAAACCTATATACGTTAGAGCTTACGGATCCTATCGCGAGATCCAATACAGTAGCACTATAGAGATTGGAGCCCATACTGAGCCTTCAAACACCCTTACTATCCTTCCAAGCCTGTACCCTGCACCCCCTGCTCGACACCATCTAAACCATCGACGACGAGACCATGTAGGTCCTCGTACACTTACCACCCCACGAGGTACCGCTACCTCTAGGTGGCTCTACCTCATCTAAATTAGAGAGATGTGCGAGCTTGATCCTCTAGGCTCACCGTTGACAAGTTTTTGGCCTCTACTTCCGAATCACCCTCCCCCTCTTCCGTCGACATATTCCTCAGATTGTCATCATGATCAATCTCGTCATTCTTTTCACCACTATCAACACTCTCCAATCTCAGGCTTTCTGCACACTCACCTTAGAGGGAGTAACCGGAATATTAGATATATCTGGCGTTGATTACGAAGTTCCAATAGGCCAGTCATTGGTTCAGAACCATTTTGATCCAATCCCACTCCTCAGTTTACGTGTCGAGACTCTCAAACTTGGCTTATACGCCCTATCTTTCCCCATAGTCTCCTTCCAATAAAGAGTCTTGCATGTTTCATCATTATGCCTCATGATTCCAAAAAAGAAGAAAATACGAGATAACTTCTCGTATTTGAATTTAATGCATCTCTAATTACTTCCCACTGGATTGACCTTCATTCTTCGCTTGATTGGCTTTCGTACATTCATTTTCACTCGAATGAGAATGTATGAGACCTTGTTCTGAACATAATTCTTTGGATCCATTTCCAGAAACTTATCAACATAGTTCCTAATTCCTTGAAAAGTCCTCTCGATTTTCAAAATTCCATGGAAGAGTGTACAGTTGGACCCAGAGGCTTATTTCATTCAAAACAACCTGAGCCGCAATGTCCCTTGGCTTCAGCATTTTGAAAATGATCAGAGCATGGTAATTAAATATCCATGGCCCTCTTTTGAAAACCTGCTTTCACATCTCATTCATGGTAGAGCTCGAATATAAAATGTTGCTCCCCATTGGTATCAATTTCTTCAAAAATTTCAATTACATCTATACCTTCCAACGAATTTCATATTGATGCCTATTTTGTGGCTCATAGCCGAGTAATCAATCACCATTTCAGTTAGAAATCACGCCACAATTCTTTATTTCCTTAGACCTATATTGTTTTTGGCCTCCCTCTACAGACTAATCTCCATACCGCCCTCTTCTTCTTCCTCTAGTCGAAGCATACCTAAACCATTCACCACTAGAATCGTCATCTCTATGCACTTTCGCTTTCCAGAATCCTCTGTCGCCGATTGCTGGAAATCTCGCCTAGACGCCGACTCACAAAGGACTCAAATCCCTATTTTTCCTTCTTCTTCTTTTTGGTAGAAAAAGGAAGCTAAAAACCGAAAAGAAAAAACATAGGCCACAAGGCCAAACACAAACTAAGCTCTAGCTATCCTTGGCCACAAAGCTCCTCTAGCATCGTCAAACAACAAATTCACAATTTCAGACGGTACCTCCTCCAATCTTTCCCAGTCCGAAACCAAGTCCAGACCCATATTGGCAAGCCTATCTGCCACCTTATTGCCTTCACAAAAGCAATGAAAAGTATAGATATCTCAATCTAGGCTCAAGAAATCACGGATGTCATTAATGACCGTTTCTACCTGCCAATTTCCAGAAGCCTTCCCGGCGACAAGTTGTTCCACTGATCTCGAGTCTACCACAAAAATAACTTTTCGTCATCCTGAGTCCCACGCCCATTTCAGACCAGCACGTAAGCCCATCAATTCTGTCGTGAAAGCTGAGAAAAAACCTGCTCTCCCAGCAAACCCACCAAGCCACAACCCTGAGGAGTCATGTTCCACCCCGCCATAAGCCGTCGACCCTGGGTTTCCTTTACTTGCGCCATCTATGTTAATCTTGACCCAAGAATGAGGATGGGGTCTCATCCTATCATGATTTCTCTTGACTTTGAGACAGAGTTAATTTCAGCAGACCACACATCGTGTACATACCGTATTTCTCTAAGAATCGCAGCCACCGGTTCGGGTGGAATAGTATAATTTTCTTGAAGAAGAACACCACATCCTTAATGCCAAAAAAGCCAACAACCATCCCAAAAAATGGAGTCTCAATCAATATTATCTACTCTTCACATGTGTCTGCATTATATTCCAATCAATCCATTCTGATGCCCCAAAAGTAAAGAATTTAAAAAATATATATATGTTACGGAACTAGCTTGAACCAAATACGCCAAACTCAAGTACAATCTCGCAAGACATGACACACTTCTTCTGCCTCTCCCAGGCACCGAACACATAATGGAGAGGAAACGAGACCCCGTTGGAATCAGAGTAGAGATGTATGAATCTGATCGTGTTTAGCCGGCCAAAACAGGAAGAGCCACTTGTGTGGATCTTTAAGCTTCCAAAGCTTACTCTAGCTCGTGTCTGAATGATGGGAAAGAGACTGATTAATAAGGACATATGTTGATTTCACAGTATATATACCTGATTTGTGGATTCTCGAGCAGACCTTGTCACCCGAGCTTTTATTAAGTGGAATTGAGATCCCCAAAACCTTGTCCGTCAAATCAGAATGAAGAGTCCGTCGAATAAAATCTAAGCCCCATGCACCGGTGGCGGTAAAAAAATCACTAACATAAACATCTGAAGGAGATGGAAATGGAAGCAAATCTACCAGCCTTTTGTTCCCGCACCATACATCATTAAAAAAATCAATAGAATGACCATCCCCAATTTTCCATCCGAGTCCTGCCTCAAGAAGGTTTGCACACCTAGCAATACCCTTCCATGTTTTCGAAGCCCCCGGTTTTCAACTATTTACTAAAATAGCTCCATTCTTGCCATATTTCTCGTGAAAGAAACTTGTCTAAAATAAGTGACGGTTCATCACCACATCCCAACAAACCTTACCCAACATTGTCGTGTTCATTAAGCACATCTGACGAATACCAAGACCACTAACTGATTTTGGCCGAGTGACTGCTTCTCAAGAAAGCAAGTGGAGTTTACGTTTTGACTCTGAACCCCCCCCCCCCCCCAGGAAGGGGGGGGGGGGTTGGGAACTCACCTAAAAGTAAATCTCAAAATCAATTGATAAATAATAGAAAATCAAAAGGAGTAGGAGGTTCTCAAGATTATTGAAGCTGAAAGTAGTAAGAATGAAAAACAAGTGATGCTTTACTGTGCAAACTTACATTGCACATGGCTCCCAAACAAGGTAGATATCATAACCAGTGCACAAATAAGGTCTAGCTGACAAGTTGAGCAAATCTTCGGTAGTAGCATCTGCCTTTTTCCCGTTCTCAACCTGAAATCCAATGGTAGATTGTTATAACAAGCTCCAATTTAAAAGCAAAGCCAAGACAAACATGCAGCTCCCCTCAAAGTTACAGTAGCTTTTAATGTTTCAATATGTGAGTTCCCAATGTAATACTTCACATTGCTGAAAACCCAGAGAAATGGTTATATTGTCAGAAGGCCATCCATTACACAACAAAACCAGATCAGCATATGACCCAGAATTGTAAACCGCAGCTTGTGCACCAAATGAGAGATCTGGGCATCACAATAGCTACTGTTCGCATCAGCCCATCTCAGAGTTTTCCTTAATATCCCCAACATTACAAAGTTGTCTAATAAAGTATGAGGAATTTAGCTCACATTTGTAAGATCAGTTTTCAGTCTTTTTGCTGCAGAGCATGAGGAAGAAGATTGAACTTGATCAAATTCAACACATTCTTCATCAATGTGTCCTGAACCAGGAAAAAGGTGTCTGTCCCTGGCAGCGGAAGATTCAATAGCTACAATAGCAGCATGTCGTAATGGGTGCCAGTAATGGGAACTCTTACTTAATTTCTGCTGGGTCCACCGCCAAGGATGTAAACATGAAACATTAGTATAGGATTCTTTAAGTTCATTGAGCGAACCATTTGAGTGCAAGGTATCATTGTTTGCTACTGAGCTTGAAACGTGACATGAACTAGAAGATTCAAGCTGTTTTAAGCAAGTGGGTTCATCACTGGCTTTGTTTGCAGGTTGATACCAAGAATTGATTTGATCAGATTCACTTGCAATTATTTGCTTAGCTGATGGATCAACTATGACCGCAGCATTGAGGACCTACAGAGTAAATGCACCAATCATAACTTAGTCGTATAAAAGATGGAATGCAAAGATTGTCCTTTGCTATCAACTTAAATCAATATATTTAACATTCAATGCAAAATACCAGCCTTTGCAAAGCCTAGTATGTCACTACTACACTATAGAACAGAGACTGAGAATCCAATATGAACAGTGCTCAACTGCTCATCATCCTGGTCAAGGCAAGTAAGGAAACTTTAGCCTTTTTTCTCCATTTACGCCTTCAATTTGAAATAACATATATTCCAAATGTTTTTGGGTGAACTTTTGAAAACATCAGTTAAAGACTTGAAGTAATGTTCTTATTCTATAAGATGCATTTTTAATCATTCAAACAGACCATTACAGTGACTCAACCACAGTACTGCCTTGGTTCTTGATTAGGGACTTTTGCCATACGACAAACCTATCAAAGCACATTATGGCACTTTACCTTATTATGATGTATCCAGCCCCACAAATTTATGCCAATTTAAAGTATGCATACATGTAAGAACTATCTTGAACTACAAAAGCCCAATAGGATATTAGCCCATAAACCTATACCTTAAGTGAAAAGAGCATTAGTTACAACGGCTTATGTAGGCAACTGTGCCATTAAAAATTATGTTGCCTTAAATATCCAATCTAGTCAACCATAATCAACTAATGGGATGTATTAAAATAGTTACCAGACCATCACCAGCTTTTGCCAGCTCAACAGCAGCTCTCATGAAGTTCAAAACTGACAGCGAGTCCTCTTCATTAAATCCAGTAATGCCCTCAATATTGCTGTAATAGAAAATCAAATGACAAAAGATGTCAAGCTAGTGCCAACAATAAAATACTTTGGCATACAGTAAGAATTTGCACAAAGAAAGAGAGATAAATAATTTTAGACAAACTTTAACCAAATTTTGAGCAAGATCACTTTCCAATTTTTAGTCCTATTTCTTTTACAAGAAATAAAGCATATATATATAATTGCAATTTCAGATTTCAGCGCATTAAATCTGGTTAATGAAGTTATGCAAAAGTGTTTATGATGGAGAGTGTTCATCCTATCCTTCACCTCAATTACTTTAGGTTTCACCCTAATTCTATGCATTCTTGCTACTGTTCAGATTATTGTTCACAGCCCTGAATGGCATAATAACAGAGAACAAGTCCATTCAAGATCAACATGATTAAACATGTAACTCAAATGAAAATTGTGAAACTATGATTCAGAAGGCAAATACACATAAAAGAAATTACTGACGTATACTGAAAGATGTAAGCTTACTATGTAGGAGGATGATATGACGTTGGCCACAGCTTGCATTGCTCTTCCCACTCTTCTTTTGTAGACGCAGCATATTTGCAAACCTAAAAGTAATTAAGTCCAAATGTAAGGAAGGACTGTTTATCAATTATCAGACTCAAGGACAATCAATGAAGCTAAACTATAACAAAAGCAGAAGACACAAAACTAAACAGACAATAAATATTCAGCTTCAAGAGAGATGGACAGTGCAAGTTGATCTTGTATTCCATAAGATATTATCTACTAAGTACATCATGAACAACAACCATGACATTACCCACGCAAGTTGGGGTCGACCCCATAGCTCAGCTTACAGTTGACAACAAATTATCTTTCAAGGCCACTCTGAAATCTCAACCAACAGACCAAGGGATTTAATTGTGGATCTAATTAAGACATGTTTTATGCCTTTTAACTTTAGAACATTAAACGACTAAACCATTATATTTTAATAAATCCCGCAAAATGATGTATATGTCAACAAAATAAGAACCTAATAACAAACTATTGTAGCATAAATATAAAAGGATCAATGTTAAACACCATGTCACCATTCATTAACACACAAATATTTTAGCAAGGTAAAAGGATGACCCACTTTTGTAATAAAAGCACTCAACTGGTAGGTATTAATCAGCTCTTGTACATCATGAGGGATACTTCCTGACTGAATGTCATTTTCACAAGCAAGACATAAGATCACTGATAACTGAATTGCCCCTGTCAAAGAATCAAATTGTTACCATCTTCTTTGGAAATAACTTAGAAAAAGGGGAGAGAGATGGGGGCAAGAAATAAATAGAATATGTGCAAAGACTGACGACACAATGGTATGGAGATACCTATAAAACTTAACTATTACAATAAGAGGGTGAACAATCAATATCAGGATGAAGTAAGGTGGTTCAGAACAAAAGTAAACATGAATGCCAATATACAATATATTCAAGAAAAAGTTCAGCATTATAAAACCTGCATGATGCAGTTTCTGCCATTTACTTGATATAAATGTTTCTAGTAATTAAATAATGGAGGAGAAGAATGATGTGAGAAAAGAGCAGATGAATAGCACGAAAGTACAAAAACCATCGACTAGCAACCAGCTCAATTGTCAACTAATCTTACACATTTAATGAGATGTTTATAATCAAATTTCACATATTATGTTCTTCAAGAGTATGGTGATGGACCATTTTCATCCGGGAAGCAAATTTTTTTTACTCAATTTACATTGTATTACCATAAGAACTTTGCACACCGGTGTAACAACAACAATAAAGAATGTTAAAAGGTTATTAATTTCAGCTGTTAATTCACACATCTTCTCTTTCAATTTTTCATAAAAAACCAACTTCAGATGATGTGGGTGCATTGGGACCAATGAACGCATGCAAGCACAGAGCAAGTGGCTTCTTATAAGTTATAACCAATGACTGCGTTCAAGTAAACAGCTACTATAACTAAAACAGTGAAACACACGCACCTCCTTGAAGACATTTCTTGTGCACCCGCTTCACATGGCGGAGATTTTCCAGTGGTGCTATTTGACCTAAACGCCTATTACATAACCAATAAGATTGAATCAAAGTAAGCAAAGATGTCAAAGTATGGGGATTGGGGTTCATCAAAACAGAAGAACACACATCAAAATTTCCCTCAAATTATAACAGAAACTTAAAATACAACGAAATAACAAAAAATTAGTAGCCAAAGTAGAAGGTAACCTTATGAGAGTGTTGGCATGCTTAGGTTCAATGACTGAAGCTAGTACATTCACTGTATGCGATACAGAAAACAAATTAAAATGAAAAAACCAACTATCTGAATAAAAGTAAGAAACAAAAAGCATTTTGAGAGAAAATGTAAGGAGATAGAGGATATGAAGAAACAAGTAACCAGTGGGTTGTTGGTCAGGCGGGATTGGTGGCTTGTCTGGTATATGGATAATTTTACAAGAGTAGTTGCTCATCTTCTTGGATTGGAGTCTCTGGTATCTGCCACAAAGTTCATAGCTTTCAAAAATAATATCATCTGAGATTCATTTTGCTCATTAAGTAGTTGCTAATTAGACATTGAAGGATTGACGCATAACAAAAAGAAAAAGAAAATACCTTGTATTCACTGATTGGTTGGGGCTCAGAGACGCAGCAAAAGCATCGAGTCCAATCTACCTGGCTACAGATATGGGATTAAATAGAATCAGTATTGAAGAACTTGTAGATGGAGAGTAGAGAGTCTGCGTAATCTGATAAAACCAGAAAAAGAGGGTTGTGACTTGTGATAATAATATTGCTTGGGTTTTAAGTTCGAAAGCACGGATTCGCTGCTTACCAAACGAATTCCAACCGATTCGCGAATCGTAGTCGGACTCGTTTTGTAATGCGAGTCGTGAATTTACGACATTAAAAATGGGATTTGGGGAGGACACGCGAATCTGAAGCCGGGATAGGAGATTAGAGACTCAGAAGTTGAAGACAGTAGTTTACAAGTTTAATTTTAAGGGGTAATTACGATAACCACCTCTGAAGTTATGGGTAAAAACAGTTAGCAACTCTAAATTTTGGTCTGAAACTTTAAGCACCATCAAAGTATTAAAAGATCTTTCCGTCAGTTAAACGTAACATTAGCGGTGGAAATGACCAAAATGCCCCCAAGTGAATTTAAGAGAGCGGAGCGATCCATCCGAATTCATGATTTTGAATGAAGTGTCATCACTTTATCAGTGCAACTGATATAAAATTATATTAGTCAACTGGTGCTCATATTGCTCATATATTAAACTAGTAAATGAACATATATTAATAATCAAATAGTAGATTTATCTACCCCAAATACACTTATCCAACTTATTGGCGCACCCTATTCTCACATAAGACCCAAGTTGATACAATTGGACGACTAAACAAGAGAAATTCAAATTCTCAAAAATAGATAAGACATAGTCATGAAGGCAATTGACTCCTAAACTAAAACTCAAACTAGCTCTCAACCCAACCGGCTAAGGGAGACTAACTATTCCCTCAGCGGGATACAACCTCACTACCAATTACGTGTATCTCTTGATCACAACCCTTCTCCGTTCCTGATTCCTCGAGCCACGAAAGCGTTTCATGGATTGTCATCAACGCCACTTCGCACACCCTTGCCAATTTCAATGCAGTATGTTATCATTAATTGACTATTCTGTGTTGGTGAAACTCTGTAGAAGCCGTTCTTGATCTTCTTAAGGTAAAGAGTCACCAAATACGCAATAACTTGATCCGTCACACCCCAAGCAAAAAAATGAGACGAAAAAAAATTAGCAAAAAACTCGGAGCTTACCAACAAAACTCCAACAACTGAGCTTATGTCCTTGCTTTGACTTGCTCTGCTAGCCCTCGGCATGATGTCAACGTCACCTCCCTTGGAATGCAACCGCCTCCACTAGCTAGCTGTTACCGCCCAAACTCTAGTGAAAATCATGACTTAAGGGTATTATAGAAAGTTTATGCGTATATGTTTGATAAAAGTAGAAAATAACACTTATTTTGAAACCAATATTGGACTATAAAACGACACTTATTTTGAAATGAATGTAGTACAAAGGTTGCACATGTTAGAAAAATCAATGTTTTTATTGCCCCTACTTACACGTGCAATAGTCCTCGGGTAATTATTGTTAATGCTTTTTCGTAACCCACTACTTGAACAAGTGATCTACATTCTACAGATATAGTAATTAGTACTGATGAAGTGGTAATATATCTGTGGTTTTATAAATGAGTAAAATGGAGGTGAGTCGACTTATCTAAGCTTAGGTGAGTCAAACTCTCAAAACTACGTAGTTTTGAATAAGTGACAAATATACAAATCAAAACTACATAGTTTTAAGAAAAAATTAACCCTAATTATTATTTTTCTTTCTTCCATTTTTTTCTTTATTAAGTACTCATCCTATCATCTTCTCCTTCCCCTTCTCTAAATTACAGCTGAAAATTTTCCTCCCCAACCTCTATTTTTGTACAATGAACCAAACCTTTCCTCTCCGTATGTATATGCAATAATCATAAAATATAATACAATCACAATATAATACATATTCATATTACTATATTAGAGAACAGGAATATAATCTGAGGTTTTGTTTGCTTAAACTAAACCACTACAATAAGATAAGACCTCATTTACTTTCACTTATACTCACATAATGAATGAGGAACTAGAGTGATCCACCGGATCTGGTTTTTATACTAGGTATTCATACCTCATTAGTGGCTTAGAATTTAAACATATTATTTAGTTTAAAATCCTAATACTCTTCATATTATATATTTACATATAAAATATATTTTATCGTATTCTATAATCTTTTAAAAGCTGTGAATCACATGTCGAACTCGTGGCACCAGGTGTGCTATGCATCGAAACATTTCATATTTAAATGCACAAAACTGCAGACAATTGTTAACATCAACAATAGAATAACACAGATAGGTTTTAGGAATAGGAAAAAGGGAGATAGTGCATGGTTTAAAGATAACACTCGTAATCATAGCTAGTTAAGTTTTCAGTTTTCACTACATTTACTTGCTGGATTCTTCCCCATCCGAGCCCAGCCACTGCAATACAGCAGCAGCAGCTACGCAAGTTCAATATTTTCACAAAAAATGGGGATTTCATCCATTCTAATTAATACCAAACCGATTCACATTAAACCCGGAAAAAAAAAAAAAAAAAAAAAAAACAAGCACAAACATTCTGCACCATGCATCCATCATTCACTTGACACAAGTCTGTTACTTCATTTATCCCACTCTATCCCCATAAAATCCGAACCCATCTTTGTTGAACTCTCCTCTGAGCTTGGAGCCTGAGTCTGATTGGCATATCGAGCCCAACCCATGACGTGAGGCAATACATACTGCAATAAACGTCAAGTCAACCATTATTCACAGCAGGCCCTAATGGATTAAGTAAACAAAACATGTACATGGATGAATAATTCCTAATGCAAGGCAAAAAATCTGTTCAGTTCAGGGTCATATTTTTGCCTGTCGTTATCTTTCCCATCATTAGAACCAATAATATTTTGCCCTTCCATGTACATTTCTGAACAAGTGAGTTAGTTTCTTAGTGAAATAGAGCAACTGCTCTGCACAACTGAAGATTTAGTCTTTAAATCCTAAACTTAAGGAAGCAAGCATTACACAATTTGGTAATAAATCATAGCTTCGCAAAATGTTCACTCAGTTTCACCAGTTGCTACAAATTTTCCAAAACAAGGATAAAGTATATGATGTTTTTCAAGTATTTAATAAGAATTTGTCATTAGAAAACACAGGTGATATTGTGACTATATTCTGATTGCCAAAACATTTATAATCATCATTTTTGTAGACCACATCCACAATTATGGTTCTAGGAAAGTGAAAAATGAAAAGTAGAATAGAGTTTTTATGGTCATACGCTGCAAGCTGTTTTCAACACTGCAAATTCAGCAGTTGAGACAATAACAGAGAAGCGATCATTGGTTTTGAGAAGGTTGTTCACAACATCTGCACAAAAAATAATAATGTCAGATGTCTTGGAAAATTTGTCATGCAAACCAGTATAAGATAAAAGAAAAACTTTAAACTTCAAATATGCTCAACTCATTATTCCAAGTAAAAATAAGGGTAGCACAAGAATATGCATATTCAAGTCAGCTCACTGACTAATTGGTGTTGCATTATGTACTGAATTTAAAGTTTCTATGAACCTATATTAATTAGATTAACTTTATGATGAAGGTTAGCTCTAAATTACTAGGATTACTAACCACATTGACCAGCAAAAGTAAAAGGCTTTAAGGATGTAATGATGGTTACCTCTAATAAACATAGACTACAACAACTTGGTCTCTTTCAGTTTCTTTAAAGCACCTAATCAAATAAGCTATAACATAAGAAATCAGTTTTTCTTTGTTCTGTCCCTTCTTTAATAATTCATAACCTATTCCACAGTGCCACTAATGGAAGTCTGATATCATCTTTTCAAATATATTGTGTTCTAAGAATATTGCCTATTTCTATTAGAAAGGGGCAGCAAGAACACTATCAGAAAGCTTTTTTTTCTCATTTCTTTATTTTTAACTAGAATTCCTTAGGAATTAAAAAGGTTGATAACAAAAGATTATAATGGCATTAAAAGTAGAAAACTAACTCATCCACTTCTGTGTGAGGGCAAACGTTGCAAGTTAGAATTCTAAAAAAAAAATGCAATCAGAAACAGAGTGCTTACTCAAAGAAAAGAAATAGCCAGCAGTATCATGTGGCTTAATTGAGAAGTTCTTCCTAACTTGGCCAGAATTGCTGTAAAATAAGAAGAAAAATTATGAAGGCCCCTCATATAACTTGTAAATGAAGATAACTATACTTTTCTGAATGAAAAAGTATGGTGCTATCTAAAAACTTGATTTACTTTGTAAGTAGTTCTTTGTGCAATGCAAAAGCTTGAATTTCAAATTCAGCCATTTGTATAAAAAATACATAATAAAATAAAAAAACTGTCAAAAAGCCAACCTTGATTTCATGGAAGGGTCATGGAAGAATTCACAAGAATCTTTGGGTCCCAGGCTTATCAAAGAACCCATCTCAGTTGGCGACAGAGCAAACATCTGCAAAGCACCGATTAAATCAGCCAGTTGAGCTACATGTGTGCGCGTGTAGAGAGAGAGAGAGAGAGCAAATGTCAATTCAAAATTGTGTTAGCACTTATGCTCGTGCTTCATCAGACACAAACAGAATAAGCACTTCCTATATGTGCATCATCACAAAAACATATTGGGTTATTACTAGGCTTGGGTGTACCATTATTGCAACAAAAACACAAGACACCCTAAAGAAAAATAATTTAAGTCAATTAAATATAGCTATAATGTAATTCATGTAAAAGAAACAGTTAAAGAAGCTCGCCTGTTTTTTCTCCCAATCATACTTGCGCTCACCACCACAAGCAGGTGCAAACTCCAACATCAGGGAACCACGGCGACTGATCTTAAGACCCCCACCACCAGCAGACTGAAAACATATAGGACAATGACAGAGAACCATTGTTAGCTCAGCAGAATAATTTTATCTTGGATAAGATAACAAAACTTTAAAAATAAAAAATAAAAATACATACATCCACTTTCGTAAAAGTTGGGAGAATGGGCTTTGCTCTGAGTGCACTCTTTCCCTTGAAAATTGAATAATTCACAAATATCCTCTCTGATTTGTTTCCTACTGGTTCGGCGACAAAGCAGGAATGAACAGTATGTTGGCTATGTATAAAATACATGAAAGAAAACATTACAGTAGAATACTAATGGTTTAGATGCACCTAGTACCTGTAGCAGCAAAATTTTGATTGACAGTTGAGATTCCCGCATGAGATGCAAAAGCATGCAGGCAGACAGCATTTTTAGCATCCCCAGCTTTCCCAAATGACAATTTCTCCAACAACTGCTTTCTGTTTGGGTTAATGAAAACAAATATAAGTGAAAACAGAAATGTTTAGAGATTCAGCGTAGCTGAATGAAAACCCAGGAAGGACATGTTAGTCATAAAAATGAATAGAAGATCATTATTGTAACAATGACATAATTTAAACACCAGGAAATCCTTCCATTACAGTAAGCTGAAGAGATAAATATACATTTTCACTTTATACTTGATGTTGCATTTAACTTTCATCAAATTCTTTTCAATTGTGACAGTTAAGACCTCAAAACTGATTCATGGAGGCATATTACATCCTTATCCATTCAATTCATCAACAGATATCCATTCTTATCTATGGTGGGACAAAGAAGCTTATGTTTTACATGTAACATACAGAAGAAATACGATACACACGAAAACACTATGTCACACAACTTTGTTAACCAGATTAATAGGAGACAGGGATAGGTAAAATGAATGTTTTAATGACAACTATGTGCTAAGTTCTTTGTATCAAGGGGCTAGTACGTTAAAAAAAAAAATAGCGTTATATATATTCAAAGTCCTCAAATGGAACAATCAACAGCATAGTGAAACGACAACAAACCCAATAAACGAACACTGTATCTTACTGCAAGTAGGTTTTTATACCCGAATAAAAAAAAATATTAGTTTTTGATTAAGGACTAAAAATGCAGCTAGAAAATGCCAATTATCAATAAAGCAAAATGTGATAAATGCACAACCTCAGCCAAACGCAAACAGCTGCATTAGCCATTAGGGCTAAATACTTCAAACTCAAACCCTTTTCTTTATTCTCTCATGCCATCCTCTTTTTCTCAGAATCCAAATAAACCATATGATATATGATATGCTTTCAAATAGTGAACAGTAGAGGTTTATCATTAATAAAAATATTTTTCTATTTGCTTCCCACATTTTCTAGGGAACCAAGCAGAGGAGTAGAGTATTTAGCTTTCTGAAATAAATAGAGATGAAAACTGAAAAGTCATGCTATGTATGGTATATATGAATATCATTTCCAAACCTTTACTCGACCCAAAAAAAAAGGATAAATGCACAACCTCAGCCAAACGCAAACAGCTGCATTAGGGCTAAATACTTCAAACTCAAACCCTTTTTCTTTCTTCTCCTATACCATCCTCACTTTCTCGAATCCAAACAAACCATATGATATATAATATGCTTTCAAATAGTGAGGGTTTATCATTAATAACAATATTTTTCTTCGTGTTTCCCACATTTTCTAGGAAATCAAGAAGAGAAGTGGAGTATTTAGATTTATGATCTAGAAAGAAATGAAAACTGAAAAGCCATTTCATGTATGATGTATATGAACATCATTTCCAAACCTTTTTCTCAAAAAAATAAAATAAAATAACTAGGGATTAAGGGTAAGAAGAAGGTACCTGGTGGATCGAAGAGCTGGCACTAGCTTCATCATCTTTGCGAGATTAGTTTAGCCCTAGACAGTGCACTCTCAGTCTCTCTGGTTTGCTCTGTTTGTGTTTTGGGGGGAGACTGAGAAATGGAAAAGTAAAGTGCCAAATTTATAACCGTAGGAGGGAAAGGGGAGGGCTAAGTTAGGGTTTGTTTGATATTATTTTAATGATTTAGATATAAAATTCATTAATTGTCATATACCAACAGAGCATGTTCCCTAAATTACCTGATCAGTGCAGTGTGCTACATAAACTATATTACTGCAAATAAATGAACGAAATAGACATCACTATAATATTATTTAGGGGGTAATTACAGTAAGCATATATGAAGTTAGCGGTAAAAACAGTTAGCACCCCTAAACTTTGATCTGTAACTTTAAGCACCTCTAAAGTATCAAAAGATCTTTCCGTCAATTAAATCTAACGGAAAATGTCACTATTTGGTCATGTGTCAGGCACATGACCAATATATTTTA
>JAYMTK010001822.1:0-15324 GCA_036897405.1 Pelargonium myrrhifolium | reverse complement strand
TATATATTTTATAACTATTTTTATTTAAATATAATATAATTAAAAATAGTGCAAATATATTTTTTACTTCCGTGCAAACCACGGGATATAAACTAGTTGAATACAAAAAATACATAACTAATTCACAAATTAAATTAATACATTTACAAGTAAATCCAACATAAAATGAAGCTCAAATAATGTGAAAAAGAAAAGCTCATCAACTTCTTTTTCTTATATATAAAAAAACTTTGAAATGGTACGTAAGTAAATTGACTTTTAATATATCTTCCTATTGAATAAAAAATACATCTTTGGTTAGACTAATTCACCAATAATTTATACATTGAAAAGTAAAAATATTCAACACAAAATAAAGCTGAAATAATGTGGGAAAAAAAATACTATTAAAAAAATATGATAAATGAAAGATGATAAATTCTTTTATAAATAATATTAAAAAAAAACATTGAAATAGTAAGTATTTCTCACGTAACAAAACCTGAATCGAACTACATTATAATCAATACTCCGTCGTTACAAAGTAATTATCCACCTTTTTATATATAAAATTAAGGATTAGCTAGTTAATTTTTTTTATAAAAAAATCCTTTACACCTGTTATACTCTTAATTATTAACACAAACTCAATGTAATGCTATACATAACTAACCCACTAAAGACACATGTAACTATTTTAAAACAATTTGTTTAAGAGAAGTGATATAATTTTATGACAAAAGACCGTAATATTATTGTCTGAAAAACTCAAACTCGAGATCCCACAACAAGAAGCTTAAGCGCATGAGTCACTACACTTTGGTTGAAATGGTATGTTGTGTGGACAAAAGTCAATGGTTTAGGCAAAAAAAAAGTTATGTTACCAAGAGAATTTTACACAAATAAAGAAATATATATGAGTTTCACAATCACAAAGTAGTTGCCTGCCTAACACAAAGCAAAGGCTGGTTTGTCTCCTTTCCCCGACTCAACCTACCCAAACATCCTTTTCCCATTATTTGGTCAACCCACCTTTTTTTCCTTTAAAACAAAAAAAACTATTACTTGGTGTTGGTGGTGAGTTGTGGATTTCTTAGGTTAACCAATTGGGCTATTGTTTTTATTTAGTCAAGTTACTACTACTATTGCTTTCATATTTCAAAGGAAGGGAAGGTGTTCATGAATTTTTGGCCGTTTGGCTAATGATTCACTACATTCTTGGTAAGCTTTTGGAAATAGTTTCCTCTTTTAGGTAGTTATACAAAGTGAATCTTCAGTGGTGAATTTGTAAATAAAAATGTCAGTGGTCTAAAATGTAATTAAATAACGAGTTAATATACTCAATTTTTTTATACAAAAAAGTGTCGAAATCCTTTCTTGCAACGCTAGGTTTGTTGAATATGTACTAAGTCTCTGTCCTCTAGCCTAGGGCTTTTGGCACCTTACCGCACCAAAATAGTCTTTTACACCACCACCACCAAGAATGTGTTGAGTGGGGATCGATCCTGAGATCTCTTCCCAGTTCCCACTCACGTAGCTTGATTAACCAACTGCACCACCCTTGTGGTTAATATACTCAATTTTATCTTTCTAACAACGACACAACTCTCACATCACAAGATACGAGTGGATTTGAATTGAATTTCACTCATTCATGATCATTCATTTTACATGAGAATTTCATTGAACGAACAACTATTATATTAAATTCAACGTATACGTCTAATCTACTTAATAACCACTCTTCCACGTGTTCCATTCATTCTCTATTAGTCTTTTTCCATTTCTTCAAACTAATTAAATAGTTCTGATTTTGATTTTGACCAAAACTTGAACTTAAAAAAATGTTAAAAAATGTATATAAAAAGAATTACTTCTTTTTCCTTGAGGTGGTTGAAACTCACCTGATTCACTCTTTGAAAGCAAAGGGCAAAAGCTATTATTAAAAGAAGATAATATTAACAATGATAAATTGGGATCCCATACAATCATAGAAGTAAAAAGTCGCATCTAAAGAGATATTAGCTGAGACAATCAGACAATCAAGTCACAAAGAAAATAGATTCGGACATGCGTTCTGCGTCCAAAAATGTATTGGACGGGGTACAATTGTTCTTCAGTGGCTTAACTGAGTCTCGATTCATAACTCTTTAGTTGAGATTCTTATTTCTCGTAATCAAATTCTTAAGTCTCCTTTTGGTCTAAAATGAACTGCAAGCATGCATACATTATACATATTTAGCAAAATCAGAATAGGGTCCAGCAAGAAAGTGTACACAGATTCACCACTTTCTGGTCAGAAAAAAGAAATACCTTGTGAAAGAGTGAGGGACAGAGCAACTGAGCTGCCATTTCCAAGACCAAGAGTTTCGAGTCCAGCTAGTTTATTGGACCGGTCAAGATTGTGCAGCAAAGCATGCAAGCAACACGGAGAAAAAGCATGCATTTGAACGATTCCATACCATTTGCTTACTATTCTCAAATCTTGGTGTGCTCCGTCCGAATTCTGTGAGTCAAGATATTAGAAAAGTATGTTAGATCTCACTAAATATATCATCATTACTAACGACTAAAAAGTATAAAGAGTATAAACAATTCAACTTTACTATTGTAGAGCTAGCCTGTTCATATTGTTTTCCTCAACCTAAACAATGTATAAGTTTGTTTTTTAATAATAGTTCTGAAATGCACATCAACCTGAAGAATATTCTCGAGCTTGCTACGTTTTTCATCATATATGCATGTATTATTCCAAGGCTTAAAACGCACCTAGCAAATCCAGATCTGTAGCATTCCTCCAATTGGCGAGCAAGACAGAACGGTCCATATTGACATCTTGGTTCAAACCAGATAACACCAACAGATAGGAGTGTTGCTATTGAGGACCAGTTAGATCTTTGAAAATCCCATTCCTAGAACAAGTTTCCAGATTCGGGGTAGATGATCGATGGATAGCCCTGTAGATTCTGGGAGCATGCAGTATTTCTGTTAAAATACATGAACAAGAACACAAGTTTCTCGATCAAGGTTACTTGATCAATATTCGAAACCTGAGAAAATCGAAAACTTTAGTAAGTAATTTTGTATGTCAGGAGTCATCAGCAGTATGACACAGCTCAACCAAAAAAAAACAAGATTAGGGAAGATTACATGAAGGTTTTCTTTGACCCCTGGGAGTATTGCCGCGAGTCAAAGAGGAGATGGGGTCATACGTCTTGTGAAGTGATCCGAACCCACAAGCACCTGTCTTAAGACCCACATTTTTGTGTGTTTGGGTCAATGAAACAGACCCAATGAATTATCGGGTCAGATTAAGCAACCACACATTTTCAATCTTTAACACTCGCAACCCAATCTGGCCTGAAACTCGCAGCCCGTACGAACCCGTACCTCTTGTCGGTCGGGCCCGGGCTTGGCTTTTTCAACCCGGAACCTGAATTGCCAGATCTATCGAAAATAGTAGTGAGCACAAAATCATTCAATAGAACATAAACATCAAGAATTTAGGTAAATATTGCTGAAGGCAGTATCACTGTCCACAGAGAACACTTGCCTACAAAAAAATGACTGTAAGATTCCGAAATTACGGATACCAAAGCAAAGATCTCTGTCCCTCATGTGCTCATATGACTAGAAACTTGATACTTGGTAGCACTACTCCTATGAGGAAATATGTAAGTTTCCTCCATAGTTTTCACTGACAGATGCCTGCAACACAGTCGAAGGATCAAACTTTCAAAACATCAGCTGCAATAGATTGAAGTATGGAACAGAGAAGCAATATATGGGAGCCACGAGGCATCTCCAAATCAGGCATGACATTAAGTAAAGATGTCAAGCTTTACTAACCTGAAGATAAGGACATATAATATCGAAGAGTTGAGCAAAAAAAGTTGATTTCGCTGCAAGCCTGATGCAATCAATACTATGAATCAATATCTCAGGTAAATAATAAACCGAAATGCCTCACAGAAAGTTACATTATTCGCAAAATGGCTTAATGCAGCAAAGCATGACAATGTTGATCGAAAACCTCTGAACAGCAAATTTTGATATTGTACATTTCAAACCAGAGCGATTCTAGATCATCTTCCAGTTTTATACACAAGGAGGTAGGACAAAGTATATATGTCCTGCTTTAGTGACCAGTATCACATTATACTACTTTTAGATAGTTCAACAGAGTTGGAGAATGAGTAAATGATCAAAATTTTCATTGCTCAACCATGGTCATTATCATCATCATCAATTTCTAAGCATATCAAATCATATTATACGATGGTCTTGTTAAAAATGATACCACAAACATGGTTGGGAAAGAGGAAGGCTGAACCTCACTAGCTCGATATTATACGTACCTTTTAAGAAGACGAAGACAAACATATATCTCTTCAATATCAAATGCAATCTTCAGTTGGACATACTGCCTGAAAAGCTCACACAAGCTGCTCATAGCTTCATCCCAACCATAACAGTCCAAATTTATACAATGTTGAGGCCCAGAAATAGAGCATTGCAGAACTGAAGACAACTTTCCAGTTGACCTTGATTTGTGAAACATATCTGCAAATATGTTAAGTACCAAGCTACTACTGCCTCTGAACATATCAACCCATTGTGGAGGATTTCCGCTAAAAAAATTGTTGCTCGGAACAGATCCCAACTGGTTTGCTGTGCTCTCAACATTTATTGGTTCCTGCACGTTAGCTGTGGGAGGATCCATGCCAACATTTGAACAGAACTCTTGCACCCTCTGTGCTGGAAGCTGCTCGAGTATGTCAGCTTTCAAGTCTTCGGGCAGTTGTTGTAACACCGAAGTATCTACTTGACTTAAAGATGAAGGCATTATATCAGTTTTCTCAAGTCCCATAGCGGAACTTGCTACATTACTAGGTCCTGCCCCAGAAACAGAAGTTGATACTCCCTGTACCTCCTCTATAGCACGATGCTTCGCCTAACCAAAAGAACCAATTTGTTATACAGCTGGAGCAACAGAATGAAATATACACGTAAATTGTAAAAAATTCTTCTATATAATTCCACCACTGTGGAGAATATCAAAATTTACTTGGTATGCTGAGATTTCAGCATCCCTGTACTGTTATTCTAACTAATCGCCTTATACACACTCCTGTCCACAAATATAGAGCAGTAAGGAGTTTAAGATAATTGTACAAAGATATGAGGTAAAAGTGGGAAGTACAAGATGCTAGCTATGAAGTGGCTTTGATTTTCTAAAATGAGTAATGTGTCCATGATAATCACTTTGTCAATTGGTTATATTTGACATAGGAAGGAAAAGGATGATTAGTTGATTAGTCCTAGTTGGTCTCTTTTTCCAACACACAACCTGACATTTTATATATGAAGAAGGAAAAGCTAAACCTCAGTCCACCTATACTGATTGGGGCAGCAAAAGAGACCTCAATTTAAGGATTATCTCCATATTCTAGTTGAATTCCTCCACTGGCAGTTTCTATCATAACCTTACTTGAAGTGTTAACAGCAATTTTTAAAATCAAATTCTTGCCTATTGAAAATAAGGTAATTATTTTCACCACACCGTATCCCATAAAGAATCTTACTATGGCAATTCTTATTCCACAGCTAAGAAAATACCAAACAAGATCCCAATAAACAACTCTACAGACAAGCCTGTAAGTGGAGTCAATGGTCAGCAGGCAATGTATTGACAATTTTTCATGTGTACGAGCAACCTGTTACTGGGAGAAAAAAAGTAAAACAAATTTAGGTTACCCGGTTTTCTACTGCCGCGTTGTTTAAGGGGATCTGATCAGAAAAATGAGGACCTTGTCCCTTGTTAATACCACCTAAACCAAAAAAATCAGATGTCTATTAGGCACTTGAAGTTGTGTCAAAGCATCTAGTATCTAATCGCCGATATAAGAAAAGCTCACCATTCACTCGTTCTTGCGGAAGGGTGCAACATGAATAGCTGCTATTTTTAGTTTTGCTTTTTTGAGCAACAACATCATTTAACTTCCCGCCATACTGTTGGTTTAGTTCTGCAAAGAGTTCTGGAGGAAGACTCTGTATAACTCCAAGATCAAGATCGCATAGAGGTGGAAGTGTTGGAACCTGGTTTAAAGAAGCTTCTCTACTGGACAAACTATTATTCATTTGAACTGAACGCCCAACTGCACTAGTACGTAACTGAACAGGGGCTTTATCAATGCTCTGCTCTGTGGGATCTGTAATGTGATTCCATCAATATCAGCGCAAGTTTAGTCCATCTGAAAGTCTAATTGAATACAATATAAACAAATATAATGAGCATAATTCATATAAATAAAAACAGTATCAATTAAGATCTGCCCAAGTTGGAAAATAAGCAACAATTTCCTCACTACGAAGTTTCGAGAAGGAAACATTCATGCATATCAAAGTTCCTTGCTTCCTCATGGAAAACGGGTGTCACAAGAACAAGAAATACAGTATACAACTCGATACAAGGATGAACATGAAAAATAAAACTTTGGAACAGAGAGAACCAATATTTAAATCTTAATTCCATAAACCTGCAGAACTAATACAAAAGACAATTTACAGGTGGTCAGATAGTAAATCAATCACCTATTTGAACCTTCTCTTTGCCTTTACGATTCATATTTTCTGAGCTTGTTGAGGCAGAGGTGAGCCATAATTTCAAAGAGTTTTTTTCAAGCCCTTCAACAGTAAACAAATAGTTAAGTATTGGAAAAAAAATTAATATCAAATAATCACAAGGTATCTGTATCATCAAAAAAACATATAACGAGCACACAGCTAGAGTAAACTATTCAAATAATACATGTACCTTGCTTAACAGTGTCCACATTTTCAAGCCTGGAAACTTGCAAGCCAATACCCCGTATGTCCTTGACATCTAAATAAAAATGGTCAAAGTTGACGTGAAATTTTAGAACATTAATTGAAATGTTTTCTTTTAATATCTCCGAAAAATAAGCAAACTGAACAGTCTGAACCTAAATATTAATATCATTACCAAGGAAAAATACTGTTAAAATTAAAACCAAACCACAGTAAAACTCAGGGCTCCATCTGCTAAACCTGCTCAGGAACAAGAGCCCCTCTATTCAAAGAACTCAGAAATTTAAGCTACAGATGGTGGTATGTAGAGCCCCTAATGAAAATGTATTTTCCAATTTACAGGTGATAAAAAATGCCGGCTTTTCCAGAATTTCTTACCTACATGGAAAGACCCATACAGCTGCTTTGTTATCCTTTGGAGCACTTCAACATTATCGGTAGCTGCTGGAACCTATTATGACAGCAATAGAAGTAAAATTCAGAAATGAAAGCCAAAACTGTTAGTAGAGTCAACAACTGTTTGTATTCAAGAAAACTTGTGTAACCGGTCGCTACCGTTAAGGAATGACTCAGGTTTTCACAGTCTCCATGGCCCATGAATTTTGTAGGTTCCCCAGCATCCTTTCTTCTCTTTTTTATCTGATCAATGTACCACATGGGCCAGGAAATTTTCAGCTAAAGTTCATGCAATAAGACATAGATGTACTGAAAAATAGCTGAACTTCTTCAGGATTAGAGAGGCATAAGCCAAAAAGTCTCACTCAAGTCATCAAAGCAGCAACTAAGTAGAGTGAGAATATTACAGTGATAAAACCAAAACAAACGATGATACCTTGAGGGTAAAAGTGCGCCCATGCACTCCACATCCTTGTAAACGCAATGAAACCTCCTTGCAAAGGTTTGAGAGAAAATGTTGACACTGAAAAATATAATGAATCAATTCCTAGAACAAATCAAAATGGCAACTAAAAAATAAGCTAAAAACTACTCCCTCCGTCCCAGAAAGGGTGTCTTGTTTCTTTTGAACTTTTGTCCCAAAATGAGTGTCCTCTTTCCCTTTCTAGTAAGTTGGTTATGCATGAATTGTCAATAGTATCATTATAAAAAGTTACTATCTCTCAACACATGATCATAAGGATACATTAGTAAACATACCACACTAACTAATTTCTCCTTAATTTTTCTCAAAATAGAAAGGACGCTCATTTTGGGATGGAAGGAGTATAATATAAGCTTTCTACATTGTACTAGAATACGAACATCTTTCATGTCCTTGAATCTAACACCCCAATTCACTTCCGCACCAATAGACTTGCTTTCCTGCATATCAATTACACGATCAGAAAGCGGGCTTGATTCAAAGATAATGATAAATTCTAGAAAGAAAGAAAAAAAGAAAAAAAGTACATAAACAAAGAGAAAGAAAGGCAGATTCGAACACAATAGGCCAATGGAAAAATAAACAGCTAAATTAGTTGGACAGAGAAAGAGATTGTGTATTCATCCGCATCATGAAATTTTGAAACAAATATCGTGCCTCTTGGCTCTTGCTTCAATTTGTTAGACACTTATTCCCACTCAACATCATACATGCAAAATCAATGGTATTAATTAATTGAAACAGATGGTTGACTGTTGCACTACATCATCAGATTAGCTTTAGGAAAGATCACATGAAAAATAGTATATTGCATCCATATGAGTAAATGAGAAATAGAAGACTAGATGAGGACAAGTGCAAGACAATATGGCAATGACAAATGCAAATGAACTATACGTGCTGCCTACAGATCACAGAAATATATAGTGTATTGAAGTCATGCTCTGAGTCAAACCTGAATCATTCCAACCAGTCGATTATCAACACCTCTACAATAGTTCCAAAGCATCTCACCAGTTTTCACTCCAAAGTCCTTTTGAAGAGAGTCCTGAAAAACCCAAGAAAATTACTTGAACATCCCTTTCTGTTAATAGACTAAAAACAAAATTATTCCTCCAGGACATAAAAATTGAAATATTAATGGAGGGTTCAACTAGTAATTAATTCCAGTATTCCACTCTTTCATTGCGTAATACGTCAACAAGATAATATAAAACGGTTTCGTCAATCTAAGTTGCTTTGGATTTGCAGGGTTCTGATTATGAGCCAATCCATTTCCACTCCCCAATACTTTCTCGTCACCCAAAAAATTCAAGAAAAGAGGATTTGTATCAATTCAATCTTGATTTTATCGGTGTATCTAAGGAGCCAGAATGTCCTATTACCAATGTGTATGGATCTTTAAATCGAAATCTCATCACTATTTTCGGTAACAAAATTGAGTGGTTGAGAATAAATATAACGAGAGCAACTGATCATTTCAGCACGTGAAGGATAAACAATTGCACATCGATTCAATTCAACACATGGACGATATAAAAATGTGTCTATAAACTGAAAACATAAATGAAAGACAACCTTTGAAATCATACGCAACTGTCCACAAGTTGAAATACTTTTCTTCTTCAGCCTCTCCTCTAAAACACGCCCAATCCCTGGAAGAGCCTTAATTGGAAGTTGATGTAAATACTCGTCCACCTAAGATAATCTGCTTTAGTCAGTAAGGTTATAACCATACGACATGCTGGAAATTCTACAGGTGCTTTGTAATGGTAAATGTGAAGAAGACACAAGATTGAAATAAACCCCAAGTTTCCATGAACACATAGGAAGAAAAGGAAGAAGAGAGAACGAAGCTAATGCAAGGATTGGGATTATAGTATATCACAAATCAATATTGATTGGGAGAATACTTATTTCAGAAGATTAAAAAAAACGGAAATCAATATGTACATGAAAAAATATATATTTGAAAAACACTGCGCTTCCAAGAACATTACCTTCTCAGGAGGAATGTAGCACTGACCATCTGGTTTAGCAGTTCTAGTGGCAAGGCGGGCCATGAGCATATTTCCAGCTATACCAGCACTTGCAGTGCAACCTGTACTATCAAGAATTTCTTTTCTAATTGTTGAAGCTAAAAGCTCAAGATTTTCCTCTTCAGAGTCCATGACATCTAAAAATGCTTCATCACAGCTTACTGCCTACATTCAGTAGCAATAGCAATAACAATATTAACAATAACACAGCAAAGTAGTCTGACAATGACAAGCCTTCAAAAATGTCTTGAAGCAGACCTGTACTTTATTGCAGTGCTTGTGCAGGATGTTGTAAAATTGATCGGCTACCTGCAATGTTGAAGGTAAAACACCTTCAGGAAACAGCACAACAGGACATAAATACACACAAGCATGAGAACAAACAAATCCTCCATATTTGTATATAGCAATTTAAATGGGCAAACTGAATGATCACTTCATATGTTAGATTTCCAACCTAAATGCCTAAGCTGTTGGGAGGACGGCCCAACTGATATATGAACTCAAACACGACGCACAATCCATGTGAGATACTCTGACGGTCTACTTACTTCCTCATATGCTTCAAAGTTGTAGGGAACAATAACAAGATGAGGGCAAAGAGCCTTTGCATCTCTAACAAACATCCCAGCTTTAACTCCTGATAAATAAAATTGAAGGATTGCTTTAATTTTCCAATGTAAACAGTTCACCCAACAAAGATATATATGGTTCAGCAAGACCAACCGTAATCTCGAGCTGGATAGTTTGCAGATGAAATTTCAGAAGTTCCTTTTGGATTGTCTGAATGGCATACAGCTACAGGTTTATTTTGTAATTCAAGATTGTTCCTGATTACCACGGACACAAAAAAGCAGTCCTGAAGCAGCAGAATAGCATTATCATCATATAGGGAGTGTTTAGATTAGGTTAGCCCAGGTTTGAACTAGATATCTAGCACCACTTATTGGAAGTTAAAAAAATAAAAAATAAGTTATCCATAATTAAAAGAAACAAATGAGTAGATAAGAAGTTACTCCAAAATCTTTGATTGTGGAGCTTACCATGTCAATGTGGATAATGGCAGTCTTTTGAGAATTAGCAATAGCAGTTGCATTAGAAGCTGAGCATTTAGACCCAACAGACATGCTTGGAAAACGCTTACGGTAACGGTTTCTCCAGGTTCCTATGAAGTGCAGTCTTGAATACTGCAGAACCAACGCTTGGTAAGGATATGAATGTAGGAGGGCCTGGGCAACACTAGTAAATTTAATAGGTACAGCTAGTCTAACGTTTGCCAAATGGTACTGAACTAACATGGATAACAATCAGGAAAATCAATCGAAAACTTTGCAGTAGCAGGAGCCATGTGTTATTGATAATAATATACTGGAACCAGTATCAGATTAAATTTACTAGGCTTTTGTTGATAAAAGTGATGCTGGACAACAGAGGATGTGAGCTAAAACAAGGGGCAGGGCCTTGATAGTTAAAAACAAAGTCGTACCAGAAATATGCATAATTATCAAGGCTCGGCCAGGGAACAACAAGAATGTAACTGACAACTCAACAAGAAGAATTAGACACATATATACATGAACCAAACTACAAAGACATATACAATTAAATGTGCGCATAGGGTCGCATGTGACTAAAGAAAGTTAGGCATGCCTAAAATCTCAGTATAACAGTTTTGTTAGCCCCTAATTCAAATCACTTGAAGAAAAAAAAAAAAACATAATATGGCAACAAGAAATCATCATTTTTTTTAAATTCATCACCTTGAAATAGTTCTCCACAAAATTTGGGTCCCCAAGAGTTGAATGACACTGATTGATAGAGCCACTAACAGTGCAGCTATAAGATTTCTTTGCATTTTGATCATCTAAGCAATGGCTACTAACTGAACCAGAGGGCTGCTGTGGACTGGGTTGAAGTTCATTTTCCACACTATTCTCCTCTTCTGCATTACGATTACTCGGACTCGCTATTTCTACATTACAATGCTGTCCACTACCACTAGAAGGCCGATCCATCATAGTTGAGCTAGGACTCTCATTCATACATTCATCAGGTTCTCCCTTAAGTAGCCTTTCGTGATCCATGGATTTATCCACTTCAGAATAATTTGCATTTTCTGACTTGTCACCCCTTAATGTTGAATCTTCAAATTCAGCTACTACTTGGCACTTAGTACCACTCAAAGGATCCTCAGGTACTGGGCTATCCTTCTGAGCAAAGAATGCTGACAACTTTGGTTGATTATTAGCAACCTGATCAAGTTGGTAAGGAACCCCTGGAAGCCGCAAAAAAGATCAATGGTGACGGAGAGATAACATGAATAGTAAGTCATTCATTTAAAATTAATACTCCAGGAGAAGAGAAAGTCAAAGAAAGGATCTTCTAAAATAGACAGATATAGAGAATAGTGGTCAATAAAAAAAATCCCAACTCAACTTATATTCTTTATACTACTGACAAGCAAGTAGTTTGAGTTTCAAAGTACATTGACCAAGAAAGCATAAAAACAGTTGGAACTTTAATATAGTTTAATCTTTTATCGTTTACATCCTGGATATAACCACATCATGTGATAAGAAAAGTCATGATTAGTAAAATGCATTAACTTACAACTCAAAAGTTTGTTAGAAACAACTGAGTCCAATATCCATGAAGGTTTCACCACTGGGAGCCCACCACTGAAGGACCTACATTTACAAGTACCAATAAGTAGAATCAAATTAACTGACTATCATAGGAAGTTTTATAACCTAGCAAGATGAAAACTAAGATGGTAAGATAAGCAATATTAACCTAAGGTTCTTGAGTTTACTATCAGGAAGATTGCTACAAATGATATGGGTAACACGACGCCTTGAAAAATAATTCTCAAATTGCCCGCCGTACTTCGCCATGTAGCCTCGTAGTTCCTACAACAATTTAGTATCAATGTCCAAAAAGAAGAAAAAAAAATCTCCTCTTAACAATAGAATTAAGAGAGAGTAAAACTTAAAGGAATCAGTTTCAAGTCTTACATTTTCCAACTCAATGTCCAATAATTTCATTAACTCATCTCACATTGTTTTTTATCAACAAACAAACAGAACTAACATCTAGAAACAAACCTGGTTGGAAGGAATGGTGAAACCATCAACAAATATAGAAACCCCGTGAAATAAAGGCTTCTCCAAATTCGACCCGTCATGAGAAAAACTAGAAGCTTCCGCATTGAACTGGTTGTGAAGTTTCTGATTCTTCACATCCATATAACTACATTCAAATTTTTCACACATCAATGAAGAAAACAATTCAAACCAAAACCAAAAAATAACACAAATTTCTGATTTCAATTGAATAAAAAAAATCTCAATTCTAGTAGATGCCAGTGATCTTTCCTATCTTCGTAGAAATGCTCAATTTAACCTCAATTTTTCCAATTCATCACAAAATTAACAAAAACAAAATCAATTTTGATAAAATTACCTTCCGAAATTGGAAAACGGTGAGCTGCGAAAGGAGGAGCGAGAGGTGGAGATGGAATTGGCGCCCCAGGCCATGCCTAGGGTTTGCTGGTTGCTCTTTTGCTTCTTATTCTTGCTGCTATTGCTACTATTGGGGTTTGAGGAGATCGAATTGAAGCTTCTCTTCGATTTTTGCCCCGAGTTCGCTGAGTTGCGACTCATTTTTGCAGGAAGAGTAGAGAGGAAGATTTGGTGACGACGACGGTTTTTTTATTTTATTTTACAGTTTGTTTCCTGATTCAAAAGAAGCGGCAAAAAAGGAACCTTTTATAGGACCGACAGATGAACCGACCCATCTGGTTCGGGTATGGGTATGGGTATGGGTCGAACTAATATTTTTTATGTACAAATGATATTAGAGTAAAGAATTTGTGATAAATATATGGGATTAATGTATATCAGTTGCATAAATAAATAAATAAAAACTATACAACTTTATTTCCAATCTCGCCCTACAAAATCTCATTAAACTCCACGTCCAACCACAATGTCAATGCATATATGACTTGTTGAGAATATTTAAACCTCCTCAACCTTGAAGTCAAAGCATTGGGGAACCATGTCATACATCTTTAGCCACCATCTCATCACTTTGACTCGACTGATCGTTGGTTGAGATTGGTTTATGCGTCCTCTTCGTTCATACGAAGTAAGACGCTTGCAAGGACCCCTTAGGTCTTAAGTATAGTTTCATACATATCCTTCATACATGTACTCCACAATAACCTATGCGATCTAATAAAAGAGGACTCCCCACCTCTTATTCGTACATTGTCACAAGATTTCAATGAGTGACCCACATTCAACACATCATGATCCTTAACAGTTAATTTCCACATGAAACCGCTGAAGTCCCTCAAGAAACTTCAAGCCTCTTCAAAATAGCTCTCACACATTTGAAGTCTTCGTCTCATCGAGTCACCAAACTAGTTTTGATTTAAGTTAATACAATTCAACGAAGATACGACGTTGCATTAAATTTCATTTGTATTCACTTCAATAAGTTTGTAAGATTAGAGAAACTGTTTCTAAATTTTGTAATGAAATATAATAACTTCATTGACAATTTAGTTTGAACGAAAAAAAAAACTTATTAACTTGCACTCTTATTTATATATTAGCTTATAGTATTTGGACATTTGGAGGTAAAAAAAAAGAAAAAAAAAAAGCCTCTTTAGTTGCACAAGTAATTTTCACTTTTTAAGTAAAAGACGTTCTTTAAAACACTAGAAAATTGAAAAATCAAATTTAGATGGACAATTTTTTATTTAAAAATTTGAAAAACAATTTGAAAATTGATATTCATTTTTGCCACGATAGATTCTTTTTTTTTTTTTTCTTCATAGAAACAGTAGATACTTTATTACTTAATTAAAACGTCAAACAATAAGTCAACTAACGGTATAGACCCTGAAATCTTATTCATCCACTTGGACATAACAAAGAAATAGTCAATTTAGCAAGCCGATGGGCGCCCTAATTCGTAGATCTACGTAGTGATGCAAAATCTAAACAAGATAACCAATAAGGCATGACCCAAAGTGCTAGAACTCTCTCCTTTGGGTTTTGACCAAGTGGTTAAAAACGTTAGATTGCTTCAAAAGTTCAAGTACGAATCGCATCCTAAAGTGTTAGTATAGCGGAGAAAAAAGAGATGGTAAATTAGTTTTGCTTTCATTTGATAGACACGTTTTTTGCTTTTAGCCCACGTTTGGGTTTTTTATGATTTTGCCGCTTAAATTTTTGTTTTTTTTTTAAATATCCAAACGACCTGCTACTTCCGGTTCTCCTTTGCCACGTCCCCATTTTTTGCTATGTTGGCGTTCCACCTTACCTCTAAACCGCCATGTAAAGCACTAGACACTAGTATTACTATTAAAATGCATTGTTTCATTATTCTTCTTCAAAATTTTCAGCAAGTGCAACAACCATTTTCGAAATCCAATGCAATACTTTGTGTATATACACTAAAAAGGGAA
Organism: Pelargonium myrrhifolium; assembly: GCA_036897405.1. NCBI lineage: Eukaryota > Viridiplantae > Streptophyta > Magnoliopsida > Geraniales > Geraniaceae > Pelargonium > Pelargonium myrrhifolium. The sequence continues at coordinate 116 of JAYMTK010001822.1, read as the reverse complement.
GCGTTGAGGTCGACATCCAACGTGGCACGAAATGGGGACGTGGTAAATGGTAACCGGAAACATCAATTAAGGGGGTAAAAAAAACTAAAAAATTTAGGATAAAACACCCAAATGGT
>JAYMTK010001821.1:0-15325 GCA_036897405.1 Pelargonium myrrhifolium | reverse complement strand
TTGTTTTGTGACTTTGTCCAATGCGAGAGGAAGTGAATCAAAATGAGGTATTGATCAGTTTAAGTTGTAAGAAATGACAGTAAAGTAAAATATATATTTTCATATATATGCTTCAAATATAATAATATGTGGGAGCAAGTATCAGATGATATGGGGATAGTTAGTTGATTACACAAAAAAGATACTCCATTTAGTTAATATTAGCAGTAGAAACCAAATTCATCTCGGTAGCTAGCTAGCTAGTTGTAGGGAAGATCAGGTCGGAGTATCCTCTTCCACTCGACAAATTCTTCTCTGCTCTTCACAACAATGCTCTGATTGAGTTTCTTGCCTGGCTTCTTCTCCTTCCTTCCCTTCACCGAAGTGTGGCTCCGTGCTGTCATGGACACCAATGCAGTGTTTGCAGTAATTCAAATTACTCTTGTGGTACCGAGAATAATGATGATGGTACATTTTTCTGTTGCTCTTGTGGCTGCCTTTCCCGTCATCCGAATCCTTAAACTGCTGAGCGGTTCCTTTGAAGACATACACACAGATCACCTTACCACAACCTTTCACATCACATAGATGAATTTCGTATACAGCATTCTTGTCTTTGGTGATCCTCTTGGCCAAACGTTCTCTCTTCAGCTGAGAAGTTCTGTTTTCGTTCGGCAGCTCTCTGTTTTTATCCCCCTTCCCCTTCGCGGCTCGGGATCGCAACCGCCGGAAAAGCAGTCACCGGTCGGAGAGAGAAATGGACAGAAAATGGAACTCCTGCATGTCAATACAAAAAAAACAGAGCATAATTAATTAGTTAAATGTTTCGTTTTTCCTATGCCAGTAAACAACACAGCATTTTGTAAGCAAAAAAACAGAGCAAAGCAAGCCGGTTATCATTTTCATCATAAGAAAAATCAGACATCAAAGTAAGTTCTCATTTGTATCGGTTCAAGCTTCCAAGGTTTTATTTTTCTTTGCTTTTTGCATCATTATTATCAACAAAGAAAAAAAGAACAGAAAAACAGAGTATAAATTAGTTAAAAGGTTTCGTTTTTCCTCTGTTTTTTGAAACAGCAATAAACTGCACAGCATTTTGTAAGGAAAAAAAACAAAGCAAAGCAAGCAAGTTATCATCTCATCATAAGAAAAAACAGAGATCAAAGTATGTTCTCATTTGCATCGGTTCAAGGCTTCAAGCTTCCAAGGTTTCATTTTTCTTTGCTTTTTGCATCAACATTATCAACAAACAAAAATGGAAAAAGAACATAAAAACATAGCATTAATTAGTTAAAGGTTTCGTTTTTGCTCTGTTTTTTTTGAAACAACAGTAAACAACACAGCATTTTGTAAGCAAAGAAAACAGAGCAAAGCAAACAAGTTATCATTTTTATCATCAGAACAAAACAGAGATCAAAGTATGTTCGCATTTGTATCGGTTCAAGCTTCCAAGGTTTCATTTTTCTTTGCTTTTTGCATCATCATTATCAACAAAAAAAAAACAAAAAAGAACATAAAAACAGAGCACAACAAGTTTTCGTTTTTGCTAAGAAAACAGAACGGAAAAACAGAGCACAACGAGGTATGGATTTTTTTTACCTCCAGCCTTCACCATTGAGCTCGGAAGTTGAGGAACAGCAAGGGTTTTCCCATTGATGAGCAGCATTTTCTTTTTCTCTCTCACTCGCTCTCGTTCTCTCTGTTTCTCTTTGCTCTTGATCATTTTCTCTTTGCTCAAATGCACGTTTCATACTCGATCTGTTCCGTATAATTGTCCACTTGGCATTTTTTGTAAACATAAAAGATAAATTAGAGATATTTTTACTTTTACAAATTAAACTTTTTTTGTCCTAAAAATGAGAATCTTGAGGTACTTTTAGTTGTATTAACTTGTGATGAAGCTTGTGATGTTTGGAGTGAGCGGAATTTTTTAGTAGTTTTAATGGTATTACCTCGGTTTGAGATTTGTTGGAGTGGGCTAGTAAAAATTTGGGTCGAGCTGAGTTGGAGAGTGCTTTGTACCGTGGTTGGGCGCTTTGAAGAAGAAGAAATTTGATTATATGGCAAGGAACTCGATTGGAGTGTGAGGTGGAGGACGGGGCCGGGAGCATACCGAATGGAGGGAAGAAGGTGCGGTCCGGGTCCGGGGGTGATTCAAAGGCCAAATCGTAGGTGGATCAAGCCGATGGGAGGTGTCATAAACAATTATACTGGAGGAGTGTGATGGTAGTGGAAGCTTTGGCTATTCGGGAATGTTTGTTTTGGTCGAGATAAGAAGGTCGGCGAGATGTAATTGTTGAAAGTGATTCTTAGTTTGGTGGTCATCTCGAACATCAAGACAAAGAAGAGATAGAGTAGTTCGTATGACTTAATTATACAAGATATACTTAAATTTAGAGAAGTGTTTGTATCATTGGATTTCTCTTGTATTAGGAGGTCGGCTAATTCGGTATCTCATTTAATAGCTAGGAAATCGGAGAATAGGCCGTGTGTATTGCAAAAAGTTTGATTGTCTATCTATTTGTATTCCTTACTAGGCATTGATGCCAATTAATCAATGTAATTTTCTTGAGTTCAAAAAAATTCCAGTTTTCTAAAAACGTGAAAAATATTTTACAATTAAATAAGTCTGTGTTCTTTTTTATCGAGGAATATAGATATAAACTGAATTTTTTCACCAATATACGCCAATGTGCATTTGATGGAATAAATTCTAATATTTCCATCTTAGCTTCCTAAAAAATTATAATTATTATTATTGGAGAAGCAAAAATTTGCAAGTGATTCACTTCAACACTTCAATTCTTGAAGAAGGAAATGGTAATTTTTTTTCTCACACATGAGTTTATATTTATTTATTTTAATGTGAAAATTCTAAAATATAATAGTACTATATAGTAAAATAATTATAAAAAAGCAAGGATAGAATTGGTAATTGAAAAAACATCTCTCTCTTCTCAATTACCAGAATTGGGCACAAAACAGAGTATTGTGCAGCCACAGCCGCCAATCCCAGCTGATCTTGTTTTGAGCAGACAAGGTGACACGTGGAGAATCAAGAGATATTGTTGACTTTTACACAAAAAAAACCATTTCTGATTTATTTTCATCTACGGTGCAAACTCCTTAACTATAGCTAGGAACTATTTGACAATTGAAGACCATATTGTGATTATGGTCAATGTCATATATGAACGTGATGCATGTGTTTGATCCGGGTCAAAGCAAATAAATTATATTTTCGTTTTGTCCATGTTAATGAAATTTTTTAGGTTTCCAATTTTTCAGTCAAATATTTTTGTTTTTATTCATGGCTCGTGACATACGTATTTTACTTTGGTCTTGTGATATGTGTAAATGCAACCACTCCAAAGTGCAAGACACCCGGGGTGTTTTTGGGTTGTCGCATCAGAAGCGTAAATGAGATCTTGGCTGGAATATACACGAAGCTCTTATGAGTGTTTTAGAGAGAGAAAGTCGGTACAAATTATGAGATCAAATCCGTATGACTTGTGCGTTCCTTTAGAGATTCTACCGCGCAAGTTGGCATCCTAAAGCCCCGTGAACAGCTGTTCACTTTTTCGATTTTCGGCGTATCGGAAGGCCGTTGCGGACGACATGCACCCGGCGGATCGAGGTCGGGCCATGGCAAGTCTTGGTGTTGTTTTTGTGCTCTCGTCGTCTCGGCGTGGGTTGATGGACGAAGCTTGTGGTTTGTTTATGAAAGTTGCATGGGTTTGTTTATCAAAGTTGATGGATTGTATGCATGGGTTTGTTGCATGCATGCATGCAGGTGTATCGATGCATGGTGTTTTTATTTTCTTCTTTACATGGCTTTTGGGTGCATGCACGTGTTTCATGACGTGGAGTTTTGCATGCATGCGCGTGGTGGGCGAGTGTCATGTTTTCACGCGAGGCCGGACAATGAGGTCGGGAACGAGCTCACGACCGTTGGCGCAAATCCTCGGAGCAATGGTTTGAGACAAAAGTTGCAAATCCGTATTCTTGAGTGATTGTGACGTGGCACTCGAACGCCATGTAATGCAACTGTTATCACTTTAAATATTTATAACTTTTAGAATATCGTCTTAACATCTTAACATTAGATTTGTTAAAATGAAATTAACAAGATTCATATGTTTGCAATTATTTTAAATGAAAATAAGATGTTTGAATTTATTACACGACTTTACGATTAATTCTTTCACTAATTTAAATTAAACATTAGTCTTGTAGCTTATGATTTGATAAAATGAAAGTTACGATTTTACAATTATTAAAATATAGATAATGCAGGGGAAAACGCTTCGTGATCGAATAGAAGGGTTCAGAGGGTTTTATATTGAAGGTGCTAGGGTTTGAGAAAGGCAACGGCGGTGACTATGAGAGATTTGTGGCGTTGGTGGCTCTGAACAGTGATGGTCGAGTGCTGGTTTCGGCGAACATGAGTTGGGTGCTCTGCTGGATGGCGTGGATTGGTAGGGGTCGCGGCTATGGTCCGAGACAGAGGAGTCCGTGATCGACTCTGGTGGTGGTAGTGGTGCGACGGGGGATTGAACCAAGGTGGAGGTGAGAGTGGTGAGGGAGGCATTCGTGCGTGGGTGTTCGAGGTTGGATGGATTCGACTTGTTTGGCCTCCGGGTATGCGGTGCCGAAGGAAGCAGGAGGCGGAAGAGTCAGGGCTTCCAAAAAATGGGGCGGAAGTAACCTAGGAGGGGTTCATGAAGCTTCCGACTTGAGGAGATGGCGGAATCGGTTGGCGGCTGGGCCGGCAGGGCTTTTTTTTATATTATTTTTGCTGTTTTTGTTTTCATTCACTAGCTAGTTGTAGGTTATGATTTGTTTTGCTTTGTTCGGACATTTTCTGTTGTTTACTTTTAGTTTTATGTCTGGTTTGCGCTAAGTGGGAAAAGTCGTCTGTGGCATGGCCTATTTTAGGATTGTTTTTTGGCTCCGAGTTCCCGTGTTAGCTAGGGCTTGGAGTGTGATTTGTGGAATGAAATGTTTATCCGCATCCAATGGAGTTTTGAGGAAGGGTGTTATTCATCCTTACTCTTTAGGTCAGGATATAGGTGTGTAGGGAGTGTATTTCATGTACCTTTTTATCTGTGGACAACGCATTTCACTGGCTAATACAACTTGTCGTTTTGGGTCAAAAAAAATTAAAGATAATGTATAAAATTGTGTTCTATTTTGTTTGTTCAATTATTCATTTGTTTCAAATTAATATATTATTTAATTTTGGGAAATAATTTACTAATCTAATATTCTAATTGTTCTATTTTATTCATTTCTTCAAATTCATAATGCTATCATCAAATGAGGTCGACGCGGTATATTATTTTAAAAAAATTTCTAAAATTTGTTTCTAGATGGTGCAAAATTACATGACACTTAAGTTGATTAAATTTAAGAATGAAACTTGAGTTGACTAAATTATACAAATTTGTTTTAATGTAGTCCACTAATATACTTATCTAACTTAAGTGCCATGTCGCGTGGCCACTCCACATAATTTGATGGCACGAATACAAATTCAAAAGAGAAAAAAATGTTAGGGAAAACATCGCACGAAATGACATTTCATAAAGAAAACAAAACAATTAATGCTAACATATACAATAAAAAACAAGCATAACAAATAAATAAAAGAACTACTAACACAAATCTGGATCAATATAAAGTTTGTAGTTCAAATTCATTTTGCCTCCTCCAATTTTATCTGTTTGATCTCTTCAGAATTGCTGCCACAGCCGCAAAGTATCAGATGCTTCTTATTTATTAGCGTCCAGTTTTTCTGAAAATGGTGAAGAACACCAAATAGTATAAATATTATTTTAATTTTGTTAGGCTTAAAAAGGCATGCATTAAACAATCATTTATGGCCCATTGACAAAAATTCTGATTGTCTGAGAAAAGTTGTTTGGTTTTGTTTTCAGAAAGTGCTCCAACTTCAGTGGTGATTTGATGGGATCAAACCGACATGGGACTTTTTTTAAGTTTTTAATGTTAATATATACAGTTTCTATCTAATGTTTTTGAAATTATTTTGCTTGATTTTGTTTAAGAAACATTTGTAAATACTTTAGTTCACTGTTTTAGTAAATACTATTCCAACTTATTATTCAATTTATGCATAGGTGGGTTTGAAGGTGGGGGTTTGAGGGGTGGACAAGCGGGGTAAGTCGAATACAGGGGAAAGCGCCGGCTAGTGCCCGTGTTTCGTTATGATTATTCTGATTAGTCTACGGAGACACTTGAAGTGGCTCAAGGCAACCAACGGGCTAAAGATTCAGTTTTGGCTTCTACTTTCAATATTGTTTGGTCTTTTAATTTACGGCTTACTTAGTATTTGGTGTGGTTTTTGTATGTATTGGAAGTTCTGTTCTCAGTTCTTAGCTGGTGGCTATTCTAGTTTTGATTCTTCGTTTGTAGTTGGTTCTCTTATGTTATGAATACACACAATTATTAGTCAAAAAAATTATTTAATTTATGCATAACTACATTTCTAGAAATGAAATTCAACTAAAAAAAATTAAAGATTTTCAAAGGGGCTCTGCTAGGGTTTCGGTGTAGAGGCTACCCACGAAGGAGGCAAAAATGACCAAGGTTGTGCGCGGATGTGTTGTCTGGTCCAATCGGTGGAGAAGGAGACGACGAAGCAGGTTGGTGTACTGGAGAAGATATCGGATCTCGATGAAGTGGCGGCTCGGGTGGAGCTAATGAATTGGTTCTATGGGTTCAGCTGCTTTCCCTGCCTGAGGAGTTCGAGAACCTAGTTGTGTGAAGAAACATGTAATCATATTGGTAAGTTTGTGGAAATGGACACTCGGGGCAGAGCTTCTTATCGGCGGATATGGGCGTTGATGGATGTTAGGAATCTAATTAAGAGGAAACTGAAAATGAAGCTTGTGAGGGCGTAGGTTTTTGGGTGGACTTCAGGTATAAGAGACTCCCACATTTCTATTTCGTGTGTAGGATTATAGGGCATGATGAACCCGATTACAAGATTCTCTATGTGAAAGGGGGCATCGGGGACAAGCGTGCATATGGGTCCTATATGAGGGCATCTACTGAGAAGCAGACTGCTCAGGTCGGGAGGGGATAGGGTGGGGGGGCTTTGCCTCTACCGGCTAGCCGTCTCGGGTTATGTAGACAGGTTCCCTCATTGAGTCGTGGATATGTATCTTTAGATAACACACCTCAATGGTTAATATCTCTTTCGTGATAAAAAAAAATTTAGAAATGAAAAAAATACACATTTTGAAAGAAATCAAGATAAATTCAACCACAAGCAAAGATCACATCAATAGCTAGCAAGTACTTTTTGATGATTGAATCCTCTATTGACTATTCTCTAAAATCTAAAATCTAAATCAAACATTAAATTCATTTCTATTTAGTTCCAAACATGAATTGGCCTAAAGAAAACATGCAAATTAGTTTCTCTACTGAATACCAAGCCAAATATTTATCCACACTTGAACAAAAGTCGGTCCATAGTATATCCCAAGGGGTCACTCGATGTGTAGACTCTGTCAAGAGATCACATATATTATATATCGCCAAACCGCGTACAACTCTTTTTTTCCCCAAGGGCCCTAAACACAACAGCGGCCATACATACATGGACTAAAACATACGTTGGCAATAACTCATCCTCTGGGTAGTATTTACACGTCAACTAAAGGAAGAAAGTCACCTTCTAATCATAACTTCTCATGCATATGATTGAGACAATGTCGACGATAGGAGGATACCTGTGGAGACCGCCCCTAAAAATCCCATACAGTGATAACTAACTGTGGTATTATGTACGACTATAATGTTATATATTCCTTTCTTCCTTTATGATCCTACTTTGAGCCGTCTGTCTAAATATGTATTTCTTTCAGACCACCATGTATTAAAATGTTTGTGCATCACCGAACTACCCTTGAAGGTTATCCAAAAGAAACCTTTTTTTATCCGTCGAATCTTTGGTTACAACCAATAATCTGTCTGTCAAGCCTCCAGCCACCAGCACATGCATGCTCCAAAATTGCAAGAGACTAAGCACACTGCAAATAAACCACGGATACATCAAAACTAAAAAACAACGTTGTTGATAAAATACTCTCCAGAAAGTCACGTGTCATTTAGTAATTATTGCACGAAAATGGGGTAGGGGATATGAGAATGTTTTGGCATGTTTGTGGACACTAGGATGGATAGGAATAGGAACGAAGATATGAGCAAAGGATCTCAAAGGGGTTTTGCTAAAGGATTCATGTAGTTGAATACAAGATTGTTTCAGAAATGACTTGTTTGTTTGTAGCCCCTAAAAGTGAAGTTCTACTACAATACATAAAACCCATCAAGTGAAAGGAATATAAACTGCAAGTCAACAAGTGCATTTGGCCATTTAGGAATTCACAAACACACACAATTAATAATTGAAATATTTTTAGTCCACACTTTATTGGAAAACGAACTTAAAAAAGAACGGAGGATTTACCAACTTCAATATCACTAAGAACCAGAACTTGACTTTTGTACCCATACTTGTTTCTGCAAATTCTCCAAGAAAAACTTCAACTAATCAGCAATATAATAATACAACAAAAACAATGAAAGTTTGACAAAAAATGAATAAGAGAAATCACCTCATGAGAACCATAGCCAGAAGCACCTCCTCTTTTCGAAGGCTTCCCCTCACTTACTCCCAACATGCCATCAGCATCCTTGACACTATGTATTGGTCCTCGCCGACCAACATGTTTATGAGAGCCTGCATGAAATACACATACAGTTGTGTTTGCAAATTTAAAGAAAAGTGCGTGTATTTCATGCATGCACACTTGCCGAAACAACTGAATCTCAAGACAGACTAACCATTTTCAAAAGATGAGTGACCACTTCGTCCACTTCCAAGAGTCTTAACTTCCCCGCTTCTTGCACTTGACATGTCAAATTTTGCATCTCCATGACTTCCTGAAAGATATATTCGAACATTCATCAAGCAACATGATGATTTCAGCATTTTACTACATTTGTGTGTGTGTGTGTGTGTGAGAAAACTCCTTGGTTACACGTGTTTTGTGTCCAAGACTCTTGTAATTTCGGCAATGGTCAAGATTATCAGCTAGAAGTCTAGAATTATTAGTATGACCCCTACAGCCCAAAGCATCCCAAACATAACTAAATGCAGAATATCATTATGGTCGCACCTTCTGAAGAATCCAACAGAGACTGTGTAGAATGAGAAGCAGATGATGATAAAGACTCATCACTAGCATGGGATCCTTCTGAACGGCGAAGTGACCATACACCACGATCAGGTCTATCTTTATTTCTGGTGCGTTTTTCCTGTTTCTCACTGAAACTATGCATGTCATTCCCAGAAACCTTATCATCAACAGCTCCATTGGAGTCCTTCAAGACCAAAGGCACATTAGAAGGCCGAGGAGGACGTCTATCCTTCTCAGAATTTGTCGTCTGGATCTGATGCTCAGATTGGATCCCAGAAGATTGACTTTGGCGAGCATCCTTGTTCAGAAGTATGCTTCTGATTATCTTCCCACTACCTTCTCGTCGCTGGCTCTGCTTGAAAGCATTGGAACCCACTATAGTTTTCACAGAAGATGCTACATTATGTTGCTGTGAGACACCGCCTGAAACCTGTGCAGAAAATTGCAAGGAGTTGAAATTATAAATAGAAAATTATACAGCATAGATCATTTCTATATGGGTACAAGTACAACTGTGCTAACACAACATGGAGGCAAAAGGTTCCTTCAGATATAGAACATGACACTTAAGGTCTCAACATGATCTGGATGTTGCTGATTTTCTAGTGTCTCCTTCTGAACCTAGATATGAACTGCAAATCTTATGGTTGACTATTAAGGAAATAGCTAAACATACAGCCACATTTCTAAACAGTAAACACAGTAACTTTTCTTTATTGTGTGAATGTGTGAAGGATTGTGGTAGTAACCAAAGCGAAGCGGCTGTGGGGGTTATTCTGGTTGTAGTGGGATCGGTTTGTCACTGAAGTTCAAATTAACCAAAATAAAGCTTCAAGTGGCAAAACATTTCATCCATAATAAAGTAGGAGCTACAAAATGTTTCAAGATTCAGAAGAATCAGACTTCAATGGATATCTTATCCGCAGAGCAGCAGGTGTACCACATGCAGCCGGGGCCAGCACATACTAGTCTTAGCCACTTTTCTAATTTTCAGAATTACTGTTCTCCCCCCATCCCTTCATACATTCATCAATCTACTTCCCTCTAATATAAGTGTTGCTTTTTCACACATTATGCAATCTGTTTCTACCAAGGCCACACTACAAACAAGAAAATAAGCCCTCTATGGTGAGCTACTGGGCTATTTAGTAGAAGTAAAACACTTACATGAAGAGCTTCTCTTTCTTTCCCTTTTAGAAGCAGGACTTTCTTTTTGCCGGTATCAGCTTTTCCAGTAGTTCCTGAACAAAGGTTATTTGCGGTGAGAACACTTGCAAAAAATATCAGTAATGAGTGTTCATAATGAACTTTCCACATAAAGAGAACCAGCAAATAGGAAAGAAATTAAAAAAAAAAATACATTTTTAAATAAATAAATAAAACAAAATACATCAAAAGAAAGTCAAAGCAGCATCCAAAAAAGGTATATGAACAGACTGCAACTTCTCAAAGTCCAGCTTTTCTCAAACCTTGTAAGCAAAATCATATTTAGTTTGCTTGTTTTTTTATTTATTTATGGAATGCTATACACATTTTGAAGACCAAAAATAAAATAATTGGTATGGAAAATAATGTTCTATTAAAATTCATTATATAGTAACTATATATAATGTCAACAAATCATTTCCCATTCTATAAACTCTATCCAAGTTCAAAATTAGATCATACTGTAATGTATATAGAACCAATGCATCAGGAAAACATAGTAAGATTAAAGATTTGAACAAGGAAGATGCAACAAGAGATAAATGACCGCTAATTATTTACTTGTATACAGCTATATATTGTCAAGTCATCAACACTTAAGATGCTATCCACCAGAAACTCCAAATTAGTCACGTAAACTAACTCATATCTATGACTCTGAGATGGTGTGCAAGTTACAGATTACAACGTCTTGAATTGTGCAAGTCACTATGTTAATACACCAAATAAATGCCTATTTAGTTTATATATTTAAAAAAAAAAAAAATCAATTCCAGATTCAGACATACCACTTTCCACTTCTCCAGCTTCAGTACTAGTTGCATGAGCTAAAGCAACAGACTTGTCAGAAAGCTGCTGATCATCTGGCTTGGAAACCAGAATATAAGTTGGCTTGTCTTTCCCACCAGCACTTTTTACACTGTCCCTCATAACATACTGCTAATAAATGGGAAAAATAATTAATCACAAAGTTTTAACATGAGCTATCAAGGTCTAGACTCTAGACTGACACTAATAATCAATATAACCCTAAATCAAGAAGATATATTACATCTTTTAAATATTTAACTAATCGATGTTCTTATATCTCTACCATTTCATATCCTAGTTCCATTAAATAACTTGTAGTTACCCATTGTTTACCGGAAAAAAAAAATAGTATTAACCTCAAGGAGATTAGTCAGAAAATATTATACTGCTAGGCATAAATACCATTTTAGTAGAAACTCTTCTCTTCTCAGAACCTCGTTTTGAGACTGAACTTGGACTTCCACCAGATGAGCCACCAGCTCTTCTGCTCGGTTTTCCATTGGACAACGACCTCTGTCGACAAACAAGGGAGCAAATTCAACAATACATACCATTTATATTTAATGAAAAACTGTCAGCTAGAATTGTCAATCCTATTGATGTTCGTGGAATTTAAAATCAAATAAACAGCTGAGATGCATGCATTTTAAGCCTTCCCCGGTATTAAAAGTATTACCAATGTCATGTCAAACACTCCAACCTTTCCCCACCCAAATGTATATTTAGCATGAAGCCCATAAATCCTACAATCAGGTATTTATTTACATTTTTAAAATTCGTCTTTTCGAGGGATACACTTCTTTTGAAATTCAAATTCACATTTACAATCCAATATCCTAGCCCCAAATACTATCATCAACTTAAGAACAGAAAGAAACATTGCTCACATTTTCAGTGGGCTAATAATCCAGACTAATACTGATTGATAGTTGCATATAAACTAATAAGGCAGATAAGGAATTGAAATTGATTGGCTTCCTTAATCTTATTTATAAATGTAAATAGATAAATAGATACCCGAGATCCACCCTTAGCAGCTCTTTTCTGGCGGACATAGTCCATTAAAGGTGTGACAATAGGAGTGTCTTTCACAGCACCTACAGAGTTTAAACAACAACAACAAAAACATTTAAAATCTCACATTAATTGCATTATTCTCTTCTTCTATTCTTTTTTTTCCAAACTCAATTCATCCGAATCCTGCATGCATATATATTCCATGCTATTCTTAACTAACCTGCTTTTTCTGCTTCTCTTCTCTCAAGCTGTATCTCTGCACTAGGAAGATTCTCAACTGGCTTTGCAAGAAATTCAAGGAATTCCAGATACTCGGGATCTAGAAATTCACGAAGGAAATACTTGTATTAATAAACAGGAACATGAAACCATAGACATGCACAACTGGAGCACATGTACAAGAAAAAAATACTCAGAAAAAAATGTGTTGGTACCTTTGAATATGGTCCCTTCACGTCCATCTTTCTTTGCCCATTGCTTAGGAACACGCTGTGATGGAGCATACTCAACGATGGTTTTAAACTGAGAACCTAAAAGGGATCGATGGAGATTTGAACAGGTGTCAAACCCAGCTCAGTTTTTTCATTCTAGGAAAGATGTAACAAAGAGAACAAGAAATGCAACAAATTTTCAACACAAAAAAGATCCCAGAAGGTGGTGACTGGTGAGTTTTTTGAAAACTGAATAACTGACAGAGCTTCATTAGACAATACTAAATAACATATCATGGGTACGAAATAAATAGAATTAGAACACTTCTAGCATCCTAACAATGTCTTTCAAATATGAGTTTATGAATCACAATTACCCTTCTCATTGACAAACACATGCCCATCAAAGAACTCGGCGAACTCAATAACATCCTCTGGCCTTTTGAAATCAATATAAGCTCTGGAGTACAATAGACGCTTCTGGCTGCATAACCATAAAATCATTTTAAAAACAAGTATATGAAGAAATGAACATCATCAGAAAAATTGCATTAAGAATAATACTAAAGCACTATAAGTTTGTAACTTGTATTCATACATCATAATGTCACATTATTGAACAGAGTCAGCAGACATGGAACGGGTAATTCCCACAAGTACTTGAAGTGAAACACAACTTCAAAATGTTACATATAAGTTATAACAACCCAAGAGTAACGGATGTCTCTTCCCAACGCCAACAAAGAAAAAACAAAGTGCGAGAGAGAAAGAGATAAAGGAACAGGTATATTATGATATTAAACAAAAATAAGCAATGTAAATACACACATTAAGCACTCCCATTTTGAACAGAATGACACGTGGCAAAAGAGAGAGAGAGAGAGAGAGAGAGAGAATACAGAGTTGCCAAGGAATAGTATCTACTAACCGGCTAGTGGCCCGTTCACACAAACTGCAACGTGAAGCACATACCTAATAATGTTGGAATCTATATTCTTCCTATGACTACTTCTTGTCTTATTTGGAAAGAATGCAAGATTAGTAACGTTTAAATTATAGGTGCATGAATCAGAGGATTATCTGGGTCCTTTATTGCAGACATACGTAGTCAACACATTCAAAACAGCTTCTAACTAAGTCATCTGATATTTCAAGTAAACGACGTGCCATGTAACTTTCCTCATCAGACATATACTAATACTTGCAATTTAATCAGCATAACCTAATTGTGCCACTTATCACAGTAAACTACATGTTGCATTGCTTTCCCCGTTTGGCATATAGTCTATTGCATTAAAAGCAGCAACCATTAAAAATCGGTAAACTAGATCAGTCCTACGACTAGAAAATTGCTGATACTATCATAAACAGACGACGAATTTGGCAGCAATTCTGAGAATCAATTAGCCTAACCCCTCTCACACACACACTGTTAACCCCCTGAAATAAATACAACACCATACCTAGAGTAAGAAATCATGCAGGGCCTTTGATCACACACTACATCACTTAATAACTGCTGAACATTTCCACTCTCCAATGTATTAAATGAATCCTAATACATCCATTTAAAAATGCTTGGTGTTTGTGTACCCAAAAACCAAAATTAGGTAATAAGTTAAAGCAGTACATACATACATTTAAGCATCTATACAAGAACATGAGCATCTCCAAGTTGACACAAGATAACAACTTTACAGTAAATTAAGCACACCCATCAGCCAAAATCCATCACCAAAGTATAAAACACTAAATGGAAGTCAATTTAGTTTTCGAAACAAGAAAATGATGAAGACACAAACCAACCTGTTCTTGCCAGGACGGAAGGAGACCCAGCTGTAGCGGCCAGCGAATGCGCCGTCAATTTGCCCCATGAGTGCCTCTTGCGTGATCGTAGGTGGCAAGTGCCGCAACACCACCTTGGTCCGATCTAACAATCCTTTCATGCCTCGAAGAAGAAGAAAAACAATAAAACCCTAGAAAAGAAATGGAATTTTCAATGCGAGCGCGTCGAAGTCGTTGAGGAACTGAAAATCACGGGAAGATTACATCTTCTTCGAGGGTGGTTAGCAGCGATCAGAGTCAATTCCGAACCCTAAAATCAAATTGTCCCCAAATTTCGCCATGCGTGAGAGAGAAAGAGAGGAAACGGAGATTGTGTACGTATGTGACTCAAATATTTATACGGTAATGTGCTCTGTTTTTTTTTTTTTCTTTTCTTGCACACGTGTATTCGTATAAATACATGGTACAAATATATGGGTTTATAATTGAAAGGGTTAAATTGTTTTGCCTCCCTTGGACTTGCTTTTTTTTTTATTTTAGCCCCTAATTAGGGTAATGCATACTTTAGACCCTTGGACTCTGATAATTTTTGAATCTAGCCCACACGACCTGCTATAACAGGTTTGCACTTGACAAGTCAACAAGTCTATAACTGCCTCTTCATCTTCTTCCCAAAACCACTTTCTCTCTCCCCAAACATCCTCTTTTCTCTTATTCAATCGTACCAGGAATAAAAAAGAGCAATTTGAGCAAAAAGTGTGTGAATATAAAAGAATGGGAATATTTCATGTTACTACCCTCTTAGATTCGTATTTGTCAAGTTACTACCCTGTCGTATCATGTTACTACTCTCTTAGATTTTTAATT
>JAYMTK010001820.1:0-15327 GCA_036897405.1 Pelargonium myrrhifolium | reverse complement strand
TGATATTACCTGATATTATCTCTGAATCACAGAGTGCTTTCATCCCGGGTCGCCTTATCTCAGATAATGTGTGCATAGCTAATGAGGTTTTTCATTATATACGCAGGAAAACCTCGGGTATTGCAGGTTGGGGTGCTCTAAAACTCGACATGGCTAAGGCTTATGATAGCATCGAGTGGGATTTCTTGGAGCGGATGATGAGTTTGCTAGGGTTTGCCCCGGATTGGGTCCGGCTTGTTATGTTGTGTGTCCGTTCGGTCTCGTTTCATGTTGACTTTGAGAACAAGTTGTCTCACCCCTTCGGTTCCAGTAGAGGTATACGGAAAGGCGACCCGATCTCTCCATATCTCTTCTTGATTTGTGCGGAAGGACTGTCATCGTTACTCCGAGGTATGGAAGTTGAGGGGCGGTTGCATGGGTGTGTCGTGGCTAGGGGAGCGCCGCGGATCTCCCATCTCTTTTTTGATGATGATGCATTGATTTTCTTTAAAGCCGACTTTGAGGAAGCGCTTAATATTAAGGGAGCGTTGTCTTTGTACGAAAGATGCTCGGGCCAGCAGGTGAATCTCTCTAAGTCCTCACTGCTATTCAGCGGGAATTTGACGGAGCCGAGACAGAAGGAGCTTGCTGCCATCCTCGGGGTCCATGTTGTCTCCTCTTTTGACACTTATCTTGGGGCCCCGGCGTGTATTGGTCATCAAAGGGTCCGGGTTTTCGAGAATGTCGTGGATAGGGTTCGGGCTCGGGTGAATTCGTGGTCGGCTAAGGCGCTGTCAAAGGCAGGGAAAGAAGTCCTTATTAAATCCGTTGCTCAGTCCATCCCGTCCTATGTAATGGGTGTCTACCTTCTGCCCAAAACTATTTGTGCCCGGATTGAATCTATAATCAGTTCATATTGGAGGCGCTCCGGGAATCGGGATTCTTCGGGTATTCATTGGAAAGATTGGTCTAAGCTTTGAGATAAGAAGTTTAATGGTGGGCTGGGCTTCAGGGTATTTCATGATTTCAACTTGGCTCTTCTTGGTAAACATCTATGGCGGTTGCTTACGTCTCCGTCCTCTTTATTTTGCCGGGTTTTCAAGGCCCGTTATTTCCCGTCGGGCTCCGTTCTTCATGCTCCTATTGGTTCTAATCTGAGTTATGTTTGGAGGAGTATTCGAGTCGCTCAAGCCCTTCTTCTGGATGGTTGCTATAAGCGTATTGGGTCGGGTAATTCAAATTTGGCACTCTGTGATCCTTGGGTTCCGTCCTTGCCGGATTTTATACCTCGGTTGCGGCCGGAGATTTGTCCGGGTGACATGGAGGGTCTTGTGGTTGAGGGGCTTCGTGATCCGGTCTCGGGGGGTTGGGACGTCTCCCGGGTACAAGCATTATTTGAGGAGTCCTCTTGGAAAGAAATTGTGAAAGTACAACTCAGTTTTCGTCCCGTTGATGACTCTTGGTGCTGGGCTCATGAAAAGTATGCATGCTACTCAGTTAAGAGTGCCTATAATTGCCTGTCTAGAGTTCCCGGTCCTTCTGGTGGGTTCCCGTTGTGGAAGAAACTATGGTCCTCCCGGGTCCAGGCGAAGGTCCGTCACTTTCATTGGAGAGCTCTCGCACAGTGCTTACCGGTAATGGCTAGCTTGGTTGTTAAACGGGTAAGTGTTTCCCCTATGTGTCCTCAGTGCAGATCGGCGCCTGAGTCGGTTTACCATTCTATTGTGACTTGTCCATTTGTAAGAGGGTGTTGGAGGTTGCTTGGTATTGATAGCTTCGGGTCCGCTTGCTCGAGCTTCTCGGACTGGTTGTCTCTTTGCTTTGATAAAGCACATGCTAACGACTTGGCCTTGGTTCTGTATGTTGGGTGGAGCATTTGGAAATCGAGAAATCAGGGAGTGTAGAACAACAGGTGGCGGTCGCCGGAGGAGGCGGTGGCTATGGTGAGATCGACCTTAGAGTCATGGTCGTTGGCTACTGGTTCTGCAGTTTCTGCTCCTCTGAGTGGGCCGGTCCGACAGGCTTAGCCTGTGCCTGGTCTGTCTGCTCCGCCAGGTGGGTCTGCTCGGCAGTCCTTGGTTGCTCTGGAACCTGGTTGGATCATGCCACCACGAGGAAGGCTCAAGGTAAATACGGATGGGGCGGTGTTTGAGCCGGAGGGGCGCTCGAGTGGTGGCTGGGTGATCCGTGATCATACCGGTCGTTGCTGGGGAGGGGGTCGGGTTGGATGGTTGGGTGCCCTCGATCCCGGGATTGCTGAAGCCATGACTATTCGGGAAGCCCTCTCGTGGATTCTGGATCGTGGTTGAGGTTCGCTTACGGTCGAATCTGATTCTCTTCAGGTGATCTGTGCTATCGAGACTGGAGGGGAGGTTCCCAGTGCCTTCAGTCTTATTATTAGCGATATTCTCGCTTTATCGTCTCAATTTACTTTTATTGAGTTTAAGTTTGTTTTTCGGTCTGCGAACCGGGTAGCTCATTGCTTAGCTAGGGCTGCTTGTTCTGTGTCTGGCCCTCAGGGATGGATCGGCCTCTCTGGTCCGATTCCACTCGAACATCTTGTAGCTGCTGATTTACTTCATTAATAAAATCTTTGCAGTTTCGTTCAAAAAAAAAAAAAACTTAAAAGAGACCAACGAACAAACTGTTGATAATTCACTTGTACCTAACTTACTAAAAACAAAACACGTTTTGAGAAGACCAAAGACCAACTTCCTTAAAACAAGCCGCGTTTCGAGATGAAAATACAACGCAAAAAGAGAACACATTGTAGAACAGAGTATATATTAACACAATAGTTGAGACACATAACAAATTAACTTGATTAAATATTTCAAACAACACAAATATAAATTGTCCTCCAAACAAAACCACAATAAATCTATTTTTACATCACATAAATCCAAAAAAAAAAAAAAACATAATTCCCTTTATTCTACTTCAATTCCTCGAAACAAAACCTCAACCAAAACACCAAAACCATTTTCGTCATGAATTGTAACAAAAGTACAAGAAAAAAAAATGCAAAATATGCTTATTCAATTAATCCAATATGTATGTAAAAGAGTTAACAAAAGAAAACTTTGGTTAATATAAAAACCATATCAATATTCTCGATACTCCTAAAAGAACAAAAGAGTAGAAACAAATTTGGAAGAGAGAACCTATATATGATACAATGAGGATAGGGCCTGAAATGGAATTTCCATAAATTAGGGTCCTCAGCAGCAATCGGAGAAGATCAAAAGAGACGACGAATTTCTATACACATTCCTCCCTACATGAAATAGCTTAACGATTTCTTCTTCCTAGACCCGCCTTCTCCATACAAATCGTTCCATTGTACCAGCTCGGTCATGTTTGTAGACTCTGACGACACGCTTGCGCAAACCTGCATCCCATTACAACAAATATTGAGTTCCCGACTTTGCAGTACTCAAACACTCACTACAACTATAATTATTGAAAAAAGGTAAAAGACCCAATTTGGTGACTGAACTTTCGCATATAGACCCAATTTTGTCATTAAACTTTTTTAAAAAGTTAAATTAGTCCATGAAGACCCATTATAGTCCTTGTTAGTTTCCGTCGAGTGGTCTAACGTGAAATTCAAAGTATACCAAACAAGTATTTTATTCAATTATTTTGTTGACGTGAAGGGTCATGTGCTAGTCAAGTGAGTCCTTTGTTACAACTAGACCGCCACGTCAACAAAATAATTGAATAACAATAATTATGTGATATATATAAAATTTCATGTCGGACCTCTTAACAGAAAAACTGACGAAAACTAATGACAAGAACTACTTACTTTGGGTCTATATTTGAATGTTCAAAGATCAAATTGGGTTTTTACCTAAAAAAACAATGCACGAGCCTCCCACCAATAATTTGGATCAATTTGGGTCATGTTGTGTGACTCAACGCCATAATGACCCATAATAGTTAAATGAATAAAATGTCAGATTCTGTTGGGTCCGTGCCGTGTCAATCTGCACATAAATGGGTTGTGTTTGTGTTGTGTAACTCAACCAGTTTAATAATCTGGTTATATTCGGGTTGACCCATACAAACACAATATGTTATCTTTTGTATAGAAGTCATAGACTCGAACCTATGACCTCAAGTTCACAAGGCAACAACTGAAACGTAGGGTTCTCTCAAGAGATAACATTGCAATTATTAGCCGGACACTAATCTTCTCAACGTACCCGTATCCGACACTAGGGAACTCTTCGGATACGTGTCCCCAATTTTTTAAATCTCCCACATGTTTTTTCTAAAAATGTATTGATTTAACATGTTCTAACACGCACCGACAAGCATGACTTCATGTAATTTATATGCAGCCATCATATATTATTATTATTGAACACATTCTCAGCATATCGTATCTATAATTTTATAAAAGTGTCACTGTATCCGTGTCGTACCCGTGTGTATGCAACATGGTTTGCAAGTATTAAAAACACGTCCACAACGAAAGTATAAATCTGCATAGATAACAAACCTGCTCATGTGCATATCTGAAGTCCTCCATCTTTAGAGGTCGAACATCAGCGCTACTGTACAATGTAGGCACCGGTTTATTCTCAGCCAATGCTGAAGTTTTTTCCTGAAATATTGGCCAAATATATAAATAAACATTTACTCAAGAAAAGAACCGAGAACAGAACTTGTAAACAACCAGAAAACCAATAGAATCTTGAAATAACTTAATTTCACGGGGCCCCATGAATGTACAAGTAACAGTGGTAAAGCAGAAAAAACAGCATGTCTTGGCAAAACCAAAAAATGAAGAAAACTCTGGATTTCGACAATCCATGATAGATATGTAATACGCCAAGCCACACAAAACAAAGGTTTGAACCAAAACCCGCAAGCACCCAAAATTCAACTCGTATTTTTGAAGGATTGGGTTGAATAAAATTAATCCAAATAATTTCGGGTCGGGATTGCAATGGGAAGAGACAGAGCAGGCCCACACTGGCATAATATACTGAGAACCCGCACCTCTTGTGGTACGTGTTAAGGTTAAGGTCTTTTTGACCCAAAGCCGAATTGCCAGCTCTACATATATAAATGGCATTTAACAATACGAAAACTACTTTTTGTTAAACGAACCTTCTTTTCTTTCTCCAAAATTTCTCTTATTGGACAGTGTGCTGCAGTCACGCAAAGATTCTGCAATCAAATCTTAGATTAGAATAATATTCATTTTGTTATGGTTTTACCGTGAATATACGGTGAGAAGAAGAAAATTAAGCAAACCTTTAAATCACTTCCAGAATACCCATCGGTCATATTTGCAACTGCTTCTAGGTCAACATCAGATGCCAATTCTTCTTTAGCTAATATAACGCGTATAATCTTTTCTCTATTTGGCGCATCGGGCAAATTAACCATCAATCTGCAAATAATTTTATGAATACAATTGTTAAAGTAGTTCCCTATTGAACAATATATATATATATATATATGCACACATAAGAGAATTAAGATATTTACCTTCGAGGAAGCCTCCTAATTACAGCCTCGTCGAGATCAAACGGCCTGTTGGTAGCGGCAAGCACCAGTACACGTTCTTTGTCCTTTGTGCGCAAACCATCCCAGTTCACCATGAACTCATTCTTCATTTTTCGCATTGCCTCGTGTTCCCCTGGATTTTCACGTCTTCCTAACATGCTATCAACCTGAAGCAATAACCAAATTGAATTTAACTTTTATCGAAGAGAAAAAATCAATATCACAGACGATATCAATTGTGTAGCAACAAACAAAGCATAAGACGAAAAAAAAAGGATTTGACACTTGCACTAATGATTCCAACGTACCTCATCGACAAAAACAACACTAGGAGCAATTTTACTAGCCAAAGAGAACACTGCTTTCACGTACTTCTCTCCTTCACCAAACCACTGCAAGAGATACAAAGTTAGTTACGCATCTTTGTAGCCAACTTCACATGAACTAGCAAAACTACAATTTAAATACACCTATTTAGAGAGAGACCTTCGAAGTAATGCTCGACATAGATATATTGATAAAGTTGGCACCGGCCTCGGTTGCAACAGCCTTCGCAAGCATTGTTTTCCCGGTACCAGGAGGCCCAAAGAGCAGTATTCCTTTGCAAGGCTGTAAAGAGAAACCACAATTCCCTCTATGAATAACACATAATATATATATATATATAACTAAAATCCACAACTCGACAAGTACTCGTGATTGAAGAATATTGTGTACAGTATTTGGACAAAGTAATATGTAAATTAATGGGACTTGACACAGTCAACTACTTTATTGATGTCTTGGCTGAATCACATCGCACCAAGTGTAAACTATGTCTGATCAGAAATTCATGGGAGGGTGGTAGTACCATTAATGTCGGGTTGTATTCTTGAGAACTTAATTTTAAACCACAAAAATAGGAAATACAATCTGCCACGTAGATTGCCGCATCATTTTGTACAAAATTTGGGGCTAGTAGAACTTTTATAAAGAACAATCTTAATATCAAAACAAGCAACGAACCTTAGTCAGCTGTCCTTTAGAAAACAATTCGGGCCTTTGAAGGGGAAGCATCACCAACTCCTTCAGTGTATCTTTCACATTTTCTAATGCTCCAATGTCATCAAAAGTAACTCCAATATCGCTAGGTGGAATAACATCTGCTAGAAGCTTCTTCTCAAATTCATTCTCAGTGACCACATCCTGTACAAACACCACGGAGTTGAAGAAAGAAAAACCATATGAAACGAAACAAAATAAAACAAAACTAAGCGTGTTAATCAAAAGAGAGCAGGCAATAAACCTTGAGTGACTTCTTTAAACTTTTGTTCTCATTTTGGATGCCCTGTAGAATCTCGAGCGCGTACCGAATGCTGCAATACGAATTGTTCTATTTTAATATTATAGAGTCCAAATTCAAGAACTAATACTAATTCTTACTTTCAGCTATCATAACAGTAAATTTGAGAGAAATAATGACCTTTCACTGGAAATCACAAGTTTGGCATCTTTGACTGAAACCTGAGAACAATGCATGAGATGGTGACTTAAAGCCCAGCCTGTTATTTTCTCGACACCTATCAATTTGAGCATCAAAGGGTTAGAGTCAACTAATATAGCAGTAGACTGTAATGCAGAAAGTTTCATAGAGCAAACTCATTGAAGTCGATAGATACTAACCCTCACTCGTGAGAGCTTGATCTTTGATGCACAAGGTATCAAGATCGGGGCAATCTAGACCAACTCTATTTATAACCTGAAAGTATGAAGCAAAACTCAAGTATTAGAGAACCAGCAAGAAGCCCACATCATTAGCCATGCACAAATATGAAATGTTGAGAAAATTACAAAACTAAGATAAACACATGTTCAGTAGAAATTTTGACAGGTGTGAACTTGTTGCTAATAACTATGAAACTAAAACAAAGATTACACTAGAAATAAGAATGTGGAGGATCAATATTATCAGCAACCATGAACATACCAACACATCATAGGCATGATTATCAAATCCTGGTTTCAAAACAATAGTGGAAATGTTCCCATCCAATCCAACTATGAATGTTTAAAAACAAGATGTCCACACGCACATTGTAAAATATTTCATATAAACGAAAAAGAATAGTGATATGATTCCCTTGGCTCCACATACATACTCCACAAGAGGGTCTCTTATCATACAGGGTTTTAGGTTTAAGTATGTAATGAAGGGTTTAATGAATCTGGGATCCACAGAGAGATCCAACCTACCAACAGGATGTTTTACCTCTTCAATATTCTAATCCATCCATACCAAATAGAATATCACTATTACCATTTTGAGTGCCCCAAAATAAAATATATATAATAAAAAATAAAATAAAAACTCACATTTTGGGGGGGCAAATATTTTCTACCTAAACTACCCATGATCCTCAAACTAATTACTTAAATAGTTAAATGGCAGTATGCTTTAGAAAAATTTCAAAATAATATAATAAAAGTGAAAAGGACAAAGATGACACTCAATCATAGACAAAGGGAATGATAAATCTGATAAAAAGTAATATTATAATTAGCAGGAGCAGTTATATAACATCAAAACCCTGGATCAATATCAGCATGTGAAAGAAGTCAAAAAGAAAAGGACAAGGTAATGACAGAAGAACCTAATCATTTTACTCACCGAGCGAATACTGACGATGTTTGACTGTGCTTTCAAAGTCTCAATATCTCGATCCAACTGCTGTTTCCAGTCCAAAAGCACAGTTTCATCCTGCCAGAACTCTTAAAAACCTTAGATGCTTTATTTCATCAAATAAAAAATGGACACTTGCAAAGTAAAATAAATGCAGAATCAATACCTGAGGTGGCTGTACCATCACTTTATTAGGGAAAAGCCGTGTTAGTTGCTTCATTGTTTTAGGCGTTTCTTTGCTCCTATCATGCAATCTACTAAAGTTATCCTGCAAGAAAAATGATACATCATAAGTGGAGGAAAATCATGCAATATCAAATATGCTTAGACAACTTGCTAATAATCAAATACACAAACTAATAGTATTACCCTATGATACACGGACACTCTCGTCTTCACAACGTATGTGTGTCCAACACGTATCTGAAACTCGAACACTTAGGACACTCTTTGGATGCGAGTTGGACACGTGATTTTTTTTTTTTTTTCTATCGGATAAATGTCCCACACACCTTAGATTGTGATGATGAGCATGATAAGAGAACGCTAGAACATGTATATGAACGGAGAACACTCATTTCTTAGTGTATATTCATA
Organism: Pelargonium myrrhifolium; assembly: GCA_036897405.1. NCBI lineage: Eukaryota > Viridiplantae > Streptophyta > Magnoliopsida > Geraniales > Geraniaceae > Pelargonium > Pelargonium myrrhifolium. Next base: position 6,566 of record JAYMTK010001820.1, on the reverse strand, counting down.
TATCTCGCACTCTCATATTTAAGAGAGAAAATTTACAAGCAAAAGTAATTATCTTTTTTAGACATGAAACTATTGGCGATTCTCTCAACACTCTTTATTTTTCATTATAACACATTGAAGGATGTATTTACAGTGTTAGTATACTTGGTGGATGTATTCTTGACCTATCGTGTCTCTAATTTTATAAAAATTGCATATTGTGCCGTGCCTTGTATTTCATATATGTGTTGTGTTACTCCCTACAAAAAGCTATACTACAACATTGAGGATGAGAATAAAGAAAGCTCGGCGTACCGGAAAAGCAAGATCGAGCAAAGCTGTTTGATTGCTTCCAAACTTTGTAAATAGAAGACCACCGGGGTGCGACTGCAGAGCACAAAAACGCTATCATCAAATGGGCTAAAATTAAGCATCTAGGCGTAGACAACTCTCAAATGCTATACAAAAAAAGGATCTTGACCAAAGAGAATAAAACCTCCACCTAATTACCTTCTCTTTACGACTGTCCATCTGTGTATGAGACCCAATTACCACCATATTCTCTGGCAAATTTTCAAGCTTACCCTTCAAGGCGGCATATGCATCTGAATTTCCCGCCAGAGACTTCTCTACATCTTTCACAAACAATACAAAAGGGCCGCTTTTACTTTCATTTGATGCAACCTACAAACAAAGAAACCCAAAAGATTACTAAAACTATGAGCAATATTGTAGCAACAATTCATGATCACAGTATAAACGGCAAATATTCACCTCAAACAGTTCATTGATTGCAAGTTTCTCAGTCTCTTCACCTGCAGAACTCTCTAGGCGCAGATTATCAGCTGCAAAGCAGAAGAAGAATGATTAATAACAGAATAGAACAAATACTCGGAAATATACATCAAACAAAGACAACGATAGGTACGAGAAATTACCAGCACAAAAAAATCCATGATCTTCCTCACAGAGACCGCCAAGATCATTGCCTTCCGGAATTGATCTGTCAAATCTTACCCCAATCTTTGAGGACCCATTTTCTTCAAATGCAAGGACGACTTTACCACGACAACCAACTGTAGGTCCTCTGCACACAAATATATAGAATTATGATAACCTCTAACAGAAACTTTAGTTAAGATGTAATAAATCCATAACAAACTCCATAATGAATGGAATCCAACAATAGAATTGATAACAACATGCTCAGAAAAAAGTATCACAATGAATCAATGCAATTGGAAAACATTAATATATAATATGATTTTCAAATGCAACCTAACAAAAGCCATGTCACCCAGAGAATAAATCCATAACTGAAGAACTAAAAATTAAGTCAGAACACATGTCTGGTACAAAAACATGAAGAGTTGTAACACATACCGAAAAGATGGTTGTGTAGTAGCAGTAAATCCGGTAGGTGGGGAAGCTGTGAATCTCACTCTATCACCTGCATGTTCCAACAACTTTTAATACATGTAAAGATTAAAGTGACACTAAGGAAGCAAAGGATGATGAACAACACAACAAGATGCTCAAGTATCTGCTTATAATTACAGTAATGGAATTATGGAATGGGTCATGCCTGCTTTAAAAGTGTAGTTTTTGGAAGTTGCTGTAGATGTCTCCTGCTTTGGCTGAGCATGAGAGCTCAATGTGGAGCCACCTGTAATATCAGCCTCAACACTAGAGGTGGGTTTCTTGTGATGTAAGGCAACAGCAGGAGGTGGGACACGTTTAGCAAATACGGTGGTTCTTTCAGGCCTTGAAACTTCTTTCACAGGATCAACATCTTTAGGCGTTGGTCCCTGAAATAATGTGAAAACATATAGACTATTACACACCACCAAAGGAATAGATTCTGCATTGATCTAAAGCAACAAGAAAGGCTTCTGAAACTTACACCAGGCAACACGAGAGAATCAGCAATCAGCAGCCTAGCACCAAAATGTTTGGCAAGCGCCTTGGTCAATGTCTCCTGGTATATCTCGGAACCTGGATAAAAAACAATGGAATATAAAATCTACAATTCTAAGTCGCACGAATGTGAAGTACAACGATAAATAACAACTCTACCTGCGGGACCAGATAATAAAATACGCGGGCACACAGTGGGGAGGTCCGAAGCATACTTCACAAACTTATTGCACTTCAAATGTATGTAAGTTGAAGCAACCAAAACATTCTTTGTTGTATCGCTGTGAAACACAATGTAAAATAAGATGACAAGCAACTATAACAGTGAGAACACAGCAAACACAAACTTAACCCCACATGGTAAGAAAATGTCAGAAGATTTGAATGTTAATGAAAATCAAGGGGCAGGTGAAAGTTAAAACAAGATCATAACCTAAGTAACACTTAAAAGCAAATATTTGCACCTTAAATAATATGGAAAATTCTCAAAAGAAACATCAATGTTCTCAGGATTAAGAGTTCCTTGTAGCAGACTATCCTTGAATGCTTGTCGCCGACTTGATATCAAAATTGTTGGAGACTCAAAATCTTTAAGAAGATCTTTGATTTCCCTTCGTTCATCAAAAATCCTAGATATGCTGCTTAAATCAAAATCAGATGAAGAGGAACCAGCTAGCATCCGCAAGAGTGGTCTTAACTCATAAGCCCCAGTGACCTTTCCAATTTCTGCATCCACACAAGCATCCAATCCAAGACTTTCTAGTGTTGTACTTTCATTGGCAGGATCAGACGAAGGAATTGCAGTTTTCTCCATTGATGAAACACCAGCTGGATCATTGTTCGTTGTGCTCTCCTTCATGTCGATGTCATGATTATCTGACACTCCACAGCCGGAAGGCGGAGTAGAAATTTCAGCATTTTGTTGCATGTCATCAAGAGTTTTGGCAGTTGGTGGAACAAGAGCTAAACCTTTCCGGATATTAGACAAAGATGCTAATATGGATGCTCCTGCAACAGCTGAGGGGTCTCCTGATCTTGCCTCGATATGTATACCTTTCATGGGAGCACCCTGGGCTTCTAAAATACTTACTGGAGCAGCTATTTTTTCATTGTTTAGGTGTTGAAAAATCTAATTTCATGTCAAGGAAACAAGACACAATAACTGGCAATGAATATTGGATTCACAACAGACTACTACATTAGGCAACACAATGAGAAGGATACATATGCATGTCTTCCAGAGGCAACGAAAACCACCTCATCACCTCCAGTTATCTCAACAGAGGAAGATTTCTGGTAAACCTTTCCATTAACTTGTACGGCACCTTTGCTCCCTGAAATTTCTATTGAGCACCCACGCTGAGCAGAGAGAAAGAAAGAAAAGATCAATCTTCTACAATTAATGATGAAAAGTCAAGCACATAGAAGAAAAATAGAAATTTGAGCAGTTAGTTACTCATTAAAGATGTACAGACGGGAGATATACCTTCGCAGGAATCATTCTACACAAAATTTTGCTGACATTTGAATCACTAATCCACAAGTCGCATTGCTTAGCGTGACCAACAGTGAAAGGTGTAACAGAGATAAGTTGGTGAGGGTTCTGAAATGAATGAATCAAACACATGAGTTAGAAACAACCATATATCTAAACAGTGCATCACAAAAAGCATGCAATGATAAAAATAAAATGTAAAAAACAAAGAAACTGAGAGTCAAAAGGTTATTTTAACTATCTTGCTCATCAATTTGGAGCATATAAGAGTTTCTAACCCAAGATCACATGAACTCTACAGTTGGGCGATAATCTTCAGTGAGATTGGTATTAAATTTATGTTAAGAGAATCGTTTGAAAGCAGAGGACCAAACATGGCATAAGAATGTGGCAATTAAAGATTAAAGTACCTCTTACCCAATCATTAATGATATGTAATAACACTAACCTTATCACAAAGACAACCACGTAACCGACCACAAGCAAAGACATGGATAGTCTACATACACTTCCCTCTTGTTAATAACATTCACCCAACCATCCCTAGAGACAAGAAGTTGTCATGTTGAGGCCTCACTAGACAGCATTTAAAGCCTCAAGATACAAAAATCGAGCAATGTTGCCACCAATTCTCCAGGCTGCAACATGTTCTTGACTACCTTGTCTCATGCAACACAGGCATTTCAACCTGCATCAAATTTCACCTCCTTTATTACCAAAAAAGAGATGCCCCGTCCACTCCCAGTAAGCAACTGTTAATTCTCCAGCTCACAATAAGTCGCAATAGTTTATGCTTCATATCTAGTTATCTAAAGTTCCACAGGGATTATCATAGCGCAGGACCTCTAGAGATAAAAATCCAGCAATCATAGCCTAAGTTTTGTCGTCGCTACTAGTAATAACACTAGTTAAAGATGATGGTTCACTCTTCTATTTCATAGCCTTAGCTTCTTGAAAAACACTATTAAGGTGCTGCACATTTGCTTACAGAGTCTAAATTAGCAGAAAAAGCACCTTCTAAGGGAATACTATATCTAGTTCATTGGGCAATGATGTAATTCATTGTGAAGACTACTAGAGTGAACTCTAAAATAGTAGACCAGTATAAAAATAATCATACCTACACCTACATTGCAGTCACAATTTCATCGTACTAGACTAGGCAAAGTGAATGCTGGTTTATACAGCTTCTAGTGTTTCGAAGCTCATCAATCAAGAGAGAACATCCTAATCTCCCAGGTGAATATGCACTAGCAAGTATCAGCAAACCAATAAAGAAAGCAAACCAAAAATGAAAAGCCTAATTCCTTGATCAATAGCTCAGAAAACAGAGACAAAAAAAACAAAAAAAGGTAAAACCCACATCATGTCTAGTCCTCAATTGGGCTCAAGAAGGACATGTAACACTGTGTCTAACAGCCTAATACTAAAATTTGCATCAAAATTTCATTATTTCTTTTTCCATGACTTTACTCTCAATCAATGAAATTAAGGAACACAAGAAGTGTAAAATTAAAAATTCAAAGCAACACCCACCTGAGAGCACTGTGAGAGAAGCTTCCCCCAAGCCGGGATGGGGACTTTAGAATTCGATTTTGTGGATTTCAACTGCTTCTTCTTCCGACCCGTGGCCTTTGATTTTGCTGTTTCCATTTGAAAATCATCAATCCAAAAAACCCAATCAATAACACACACACACACACAAAACAAAACACAGCAAAAGACACCAAAGACCCAAAATCAAGAACACCAAACCACATGCAAGAGCAAGAGGATCAAACCTAACGGCAACGGCGAAACCAAAGCATCACCTTCCACTTGTTCATCGGCAGATTTCTCCATCCCGGTCACATCAGCACCATCACCAGACACCTTATCAGCTTCAGTGTTCTCCAGATCAGGCGATTCCAGCTCCGGCTCTCGAGATTCAGACCCAGACCCAGATTCCACCTTTCCCGCACCTAGGGTTTCGCCGGGAGGCGAGCTCGGCTCATCGTTAGTCGACGAAGACGCCGGCTCAGACGCCTAGGGTTCGCACCCACAACCGATCAGACAAACAAGTCAATCAAGACCAAAACCAAAACCACTACTCACCCACCACACAAAAATCAAAACCCATCCGCGAAACCGCGAATTGGGCGCGTGGGTTTAAGAGAAAAAGGGACAAAGATTGTACCTTGGATCGCTTGCTGGACGGAGGAGGAGAGGCGTGAGGAGAAGATAGCATGCGCTTGGAGGAGGACGAGCTGCGTCTGGTCTCAACCATGGTGGTTTTTGAGTCTCTCTTCTTCTCTGATCCAACAAGGTCTGGTCTTGTTTTAGAGAGAGAAAGAGAATTTAGGAGAGAGAGAGAGGAGAAGAAGAAGAGGTGGTGTAAATGATTGGGTGTTGTGTATCAGTTATCAAATTTTTTATTTTTTTATTTTTTATTTTTTTCCTCATTTTTCTGGTGTATTCTTGTTTTTTATATGGAAATCTAAGCGGTGAGAGTAGGAAAGGAGCTGTTTGGTTTGACAAAAACTAGAGCCGACAACTCGGTTTTGAGTCTGTGTGTGATTGCGGCACGGGTTTTACGTGTAAAATATGCAGGTTCGTGTATATCTGTTCGACTTGAAATTTGATCGAGTCTATTTTATGCTGCTGGTGGCCCGTGAGCAGGTTTGGGCCCAAATGTATATTGTTCACTGGTCTGACCCAAATAGACCCGTGCCAAACGGTGGCCCGGAGACCGACCCAAACTTGTATCGGTTCGATCCGGATCAGGCCGGATTGAAATTTTGTTTTTTGGGTAACTTTTTTAGGGATAAAAATTTAAACAAGATAAATTTGATGTAGTTTTGGAGAAATTGGTAAGTAATTAGTGAGAGTAACAAAAAAATATATTATATATTTAAAATATAATTAAATAAATAAAAATAAAAATTTAAAAATGGGTCAGTCCAGACCGATGAACCAGTAGGAGAACCGGTCCGGTTCATCGGATCGGTCTCATTTTGGACAGTAATATTAAGTTGAATTCATATCATTTAAATTTGTATTGTGTTATTCACGTGGAAGCATTAACCATTTGGTTTTCAAGAGACACTAGTTTAAGTCTCGTGCGTTGCACGGACCGTAAATATTCACAATTTTCTTTTGTCGTTGAACTAAATTAATAAACATAAAAGACATTAAT